>BQNB010021345.1:8058-39552 GCA_026074375.1 Tanacetum coccineum | reverse complement strand
TAGATTATACTTTCCATCATACTACATCACATTAAGGTCATCTAAAACCCTTTATGAATTTACATTTATGATTTTATGAGTATATATGTTCTATGTAGCAAAGTCACCATTAGGATGTTTTTAAACATGTAAAACACATTTTTACTTGTGATTATGATTTTGAACACTTATTCATGTGTTATTTGGTTGTAAATATCATGGAATGAATGAAATATAAGTATGGCATCATGTTGGTTTAAGTATAAAATGTATATGTACAAACTAGTAAAAGTTTACTTAAGAAAGTTTATGATTTCATGTGTTGTAAATGACTTGTTAATCTTGTTTTCATGGACTCATGTGGACAAAATATGGACTATAGACATTATTATATGTATGACATAGGGTATAAAGAGTTGAGGAAGACTTGTGGTAATTTACTAAGTTGAAAAGTACATAAAACAAGTTATATAAATAAGTATACATATGGATTTCAAAGGAGCTGTTTTGGTTTGTGTTTTGTAACAGCCATATTATGTTTTATAAAGATAGTACACCTCATGATGATTCCAAATATGTAAAGAACTCAAAAACCGCCTTATAACAAAAAAGATACGGCAAATACACGTTTTACGTTAATACCGGGTTTATAAAATAAATTTTATAAAAACAAGTTATCAAATACTTCTGATATAAAAGGTTTATTATTTTTAACAGATCCTACATATTTTTAGAATTCTAAATCAATAAGAATCGTAATTTTTCAATCGATATCATGAATTACGCGAGTTTATACACTTAAATGTATAAAAATACTTTTATAAAAATAATTTTATAAAAAGTTACTGTTCATCAGGAACATTTATTTTTGTAAAACATCAAAAATAAATAGAACTTTCAATTACAAAGGCGTGCTCGAAAGAATCGCTAAAAACGGAGCTATAACGAATAAAATACGACATTTACGGGTTTTACGACAACTAAAACTATAAAAATAACTTTATAACTGGCGTGAACAGTAAAAATTAATGTTCACCAGAGGACATGAAATACAAAAATGTCATAATTTGATACGTCATCTTAATACGAAAGCGTGGACATAAGAAACGTAAGAAACGGGCTTAAAACGAAGAAATTGCGTCATTTTTACTATCGAACTATTTATAAACGTTTTAACTTTATTAACATGATTTCACTAAAACGATTAGATGGTGATTGAGCTATATAGAATTGTATATGGTAGTAGTTACTCAAAGTGATTAGTACTTATACGACCTATATTGGATTAGGTTGCATTCGATCATTACCGTGACGCATTTTCTGTGATATACTTGATATACGCTCACTCAAGGTGAGTTCATAGCCCCACGTTTTACATGATTTTGTTTTACAAGTTTTTGGGGTGAGAAACATTCATTGTTTTACAATTGGACACAAGTGGATACTTTTACTTTATGATTACGTGTTGCCTAAGTAGCGATAACCCTAGTTGAGCCCATTATCATGAACTGTCAATTACTGGATTGTGAGCGCGAATGTTATGAATAGATCTATTGGGATTGACATCCCCGTTCGGGTGATTAGCTATCACTGGACAAACGAACGTATACCATGTCGAACATAGGATGTTGCGGGTTAGAACATCAACATGGGCAATGTAGGCAATTTATATTGTATTCATTCATGTCGAGCTTCAGTGTCATGAGCTTAGGGCAACGTAATTACATTTATATGATGTCTGCATCTGTTGCATTATCATACACTTGGGAAATCTTGTGGTCCTACAATATACGATTTATCAAACCTATGAATTCACCAACATTATTGTTGACGTTTTAAAGCAATGTTTTTCAGGAGGTCAATAAGCACGAGGTGCAAGGGATACATTGGTGGTTTTGATTTGGATATCATGCATTAAAGATTTTATCGCATTACATTTTGTATATCTGTTATGGGCTAGAAATCTTTGTATTTTGAACAAGTGAACAAGTGAAGCTTCGGGCTTATGTAACAAATACTTTGTTAAATCCAATGTATCGGTTTTAAACGACTTTTTGGTCGTTCTATATATATCTTGTGTTATTGATCATTGAAGTAACACACCTCGGACCCTTATTCCGCTGCGACCCAATTTGGGGGTGTTACATATTGGGCTCATAAACAATTTTTATTCAAAGTTTGACTCTGTCGTCAAATTTTTTCTTCTTTTCATTTTTTTTAGTTTTTTGGCTTCGTTGAAATTGTTGTGTTTTAGCTTACTTGACGATATAACAGCTTCTTTAGTGTTTGTTAAGGTTTTGGTCTTGTTGTACTTTCGAGCTTATTTATAAGGTTTTAAGTTGCTTATTTGGTGTTAAAAAGACCCTTTAAGATCTTTCTTTTGTAGCTTATTTCGAGTTCAAAGAAGCTTATTTGTTAGTGCTTGTTGTGGTATAAGCAAGCTTATTTTTCTAGGCTTATTCAAGTTTTAGTTGGCTTATTTTTTTGAGCTTATCTTTACTTTGTGGTCCACTCAGTTGAACAAGAAAGGAGACCAATATCCACCATTTAAGGAATCAAGGACGACTCATTTTGTTGGTTGTGCTCAAGACAAGAAAGGACGATAAGGTTTTTGTTGGCACTCTCGGGTTGAAGACAAGCAAGAAGTAAAGACAAACTCAGAAGGACCACCGATCTTGCAACTGAACAACTAAATCCCTTGGAAACCGAACAACTAGCAAACCGAACAACTTATTTCTGTTTAGAAACCGACAACTTGCTTCTAGTTATGAACCGAACAACCTGTCTCCACTTAGAAACTGAACAACTTGTTTTCTTTAGGAACCGAACAACTCATTTTCTTTAAGAACCAAACAACTTGTGAACCGAACTATTAAGAAGATACTAAGGACCGAACAACTTGTTTTGTGTAGAAACCGATTTACCAATTTAATAGGAATAACTCTACACATTTTTAAGTCATTTCGGGTTTTTTGGTTTCATGTGACGGTTCATTTCGGGACGTATAGCATATACCGTTGTGATCATAATCCTTTTTCGATCATCGTGGTATATTTATTTTTTACCGACGATCACCGTATCATCCCACAAGATTAAAAGAAGAATCGTTGCATTTTTTTATCAAATTTGAAGTTGAGAATGAAGATACTTTGGAGGGAATTTTTTATTAATTAAACTTAAATGAAATATGGCACATGCAGTCCCTGCATTTCAAATCTATTTCACAACAAGTCCTTTCTTGGATATTAGTCCTTCAAGTTAAAAAAAGGATTGCATCGTTAGTCCTTAGTGATTATAATTCAACCGTTAGCCACCTAAAGTTCAACGTTTGCTCACCGTTAGTTCTTTTAAGCTCATTGATCGTTACAAAAGCTCAAGTACTTCAATTACAACAACAATTTCATCAACAATTAATCATTGTTTCACGGTTTCTTCTTGATTTTGTAAAATCCCGCGAAAGATTCAATTCTTTTCTCGGTTTAAATCTAAGACTTGTAAAATCCCGTGAACGTTAATTGAATTTAATTCACAATAATAATCACTTTAACTACTTAAGATCCTTGCATATCATTTCACATCACTTTTGCAATGTCGACTCATCAAGACATCAATGCTATTAGAGCACAATGAATTACAAACACACATGATCCTTTGGCATTAATGGCAAACACTCAGACACTGTTTCACCCAGATCACTCATCACATATTACCTACATACAAACCAACTGGGCTAGCTCAGTTAGCCACCAAGATTCCTTAGGTTCTTGGGGACGGGATGTTTGGATAGGGGAGGTCTTAAGTTCGAGTCCTACCCAGGACTTTTACCCCTTCAGGCGGAATAAGAGGAAGTACAGGTGGGTTCAGGGTACAGCATACTGCCCAATTGGATGTCACTGCTAGACCTGAACCACTAACAACTAACAATCCGTTCTAAAAAAAACATATTACCTACATACAACATCCACAACCTAACAACAACTTTGTCCAACAACCTTCATTCAACACGAACTACATGCAACAACCAATGCAAAATCCCAAAGATATCTTAGATCCCACAACTGCATTAGACATGGCACTTGAACTCATGTCTAAGGCATTTCAGCTAAACCACATCACTCCAACAAACGACAACCAAAGAAGTTCATCAAACGCTTGCTACAGTCAGATTGCTCAATCGGGTATGAATATAAATCAAGACAGACAGATGTTAATGGTTGATGATAATGTTGGGAACCAGTTTAGAGAGAATGCAATGCAGAATGTAGGACATTTGGTTAGACAGAATGCAGTTCAGAATCAGGGTACTCGGAATGTTGGGAATCAGAATGGGCTTAGTGTTGTTCCAGGGATTGCAAATCAGCATGATAATGGAAATGTTGTAGCAGCACGGGCTGAGGGTAATAGTAATGAGATTAATGAAAATCGGATAAGGTGTTACAACTGTAGAGGAGAGGGTCATTATGCCAGCAACTGCATAGTAAAGTCAAGGAAACGGGATGCTGCTTATCTTCAGCAACAGTTGTAGATTGCTCAAAAGGAAGAAGCAGGGATCCAAAGCACTCAAGAGGAATTTGATTTCATGGTTGCTGCAGGTGCTTGTGAGGAAACTAAGAGAGCAAATGCGAACTGCACTTTAGATAATAATTTGCAGCAAGCATCGACATCTGGTACTCAATCTGACAAAGCTCCCATCTATGACTCAGACAGATCAGCTGAGGTACATCTCTCTGAAAATTGTTATGATAATGATATATTCAATATGTTTACTCAAGAGAAGCAGTATATTGAGCTACTCGAGCCCATTCCTGAACCACACCAAGTACCACAGAATGATAGTAATGTCATTTCTGAGGTTTCTAGCGTGGAACAAGGTAGGGGAACAGTAGAACAACATTCTGCAAATTTTGAGGAAACATGTGCGTACCATGAATCATTATTTCATAATCTAGCTGCTGAAGTTGAGAAAGTCAACTCGGTCAATCGCAAAATGAAAGAAACAAATGCTGAATTGACCACTGAGCTTGCTAGATATAAAAATTAAGAAAAATGTTTTAAAATTAGTCAAGAAAAATATGACAAACTTGAAAGATGTTATCAAAAGTCTGTTTATCAAGAATAATGTCTTACTAAAAGATAAATGCACTTCACTTAAGTTTCGGTAAACAAATAACAACTTTGAATGAGGAAATTGCAAGTCTAAACAACCAGCTTTCAAAGGAAAAGTCAATTGTTTCCTTCCTTCAAGAAGAAAGGAAAAGGTTGAAGAATGATTTCAAAATACGTGAAGACGAGCTTCTTAATAAACAAATTCAACTTGAGAATAAGATAAAGGAATTAGATAATATTTTGGTTAAAACGGGTCAATCGATTCAAACGATGCACATGCTTTCACCTAAGCCAGACTCGTTTTACCACACCGAACAGAAAATGGCTTTGGGTTATCAAAATCCTTTTTATCTCAAGCAAGCTCAGCAGAAACAACAGAGTTTGTATAATGGCAAAGTTCTATTAGAAAAGCATGATCCTCCTGCTGTGTATGATTCAGGGGAGACACTGCAACTTGCTCAAGAGAGTCGCTTAAAAATGAAACAATTGAACAAAAAATAAAACCTGCAAATTATACAAAGATTAATCATCTTTCGAGGGTTTTTGTTTCTCAAACGGCCAAGTCACGTGAAGAGTTACATTTTCCAAATACTTCTAAAATGGCTAATGTTTCTAAATCATTTTCAATACCAAATGAAGAATTTTCGAATGATACTACACCAAGTGTTGTACGAAAATTTCTAAATGGGGTAAAAAGTACCATTGTGACTCTTCAATGTGTTGTCAAACAAAAAATGACTTTGGATATACACAATGGTCGTCTTCTGCTCACCAAGAGATTCACAAAATGGTAAAAGATAAAATTTTGCCTATCGTTAACCAAGTTGATACTAGAGTGCAAAATTTTGAAATACAATTTTTGAAAGAAGCAGCCAAATTTGTTCGAGGCTTTAAATCTCTTGCAAAAGAAGCTGATAAATCTCTTGCTAAGCACAAAGCATTGGAATTGGAAATTAAGCGTCTCTTGAGAGCAGTTGTCAGTCAAGATATTATGTCTATTGTGCAAAATCCATCTGTTATAGATTCATCAAATCTCCAAACTGAGCTTGAACATACGAAAAAACGATTTGAAAATTGTATCATTAAAAAGGAAAATGAATATGCTAAACTTTGAAATGATTGGTACAAGAAATGTGAAGAATGCAAATATGACAAAATTTTGTACGATGAAGCTTATAATGACATGCAACAAAAGATCGAACGGTTGCAAGCTCAGTTGGGAGATCAAAAGGGGGAAAGTAAGGATACTCCATGTGTATCAGATACCCTTGATCCTTTGTCTCAAAAACTTGAGAATGAGAACGTGGAATTAGAGTTTTAGGTTTTAAATTATGTTAAAGAAAATGCTCATCTTAAGACCACATACAAGAACCTGTTTGACTCTATCAAAGTGACACGGACTTAAACCAAAGCTATAATTGACTCTTTGCAAGATAAATTACATGACACGATCTATGAAAATGCTAAGTTGACAGCTCAGTTATTTGGTAAGGTTTCTGAACAAAAGGACACCTGTGATAACCGGTAATATTTCCAGGGTTAAGTATTATAAAATATTATAGTTTTATATTTTGAAGTCTTTCGATCTTGACAGTTTTCCTGATGAAAGCTGAAAAGTTAACTTCTGTTGACTATTTTGCGTAAAAGCGGTTTCGGTTTAACCAGGAATTTGATGGAGTATTGAGTTCGTAAATGAATCATTTATGATTCGTTTTCCTATTTTAGAGTGGATTTGAGGTTTTCAGTGCTTTCCGGGAAGTTTTCTCGCGTTTAGCGAAAAATCGTCACGCAGCGCGTACCGGCACGACAGTTTAATTAAGTGTGGAGATTTATGAGCTTGGGGATGCGTTAATGGGTTTATTTATTTAATAAATTCATAAAATTGTAATAACGGTGATTTAAATTGTAAATCGTGAGTGTGAGAATTGAAAGTTAGCAAAAAAACGGTTATTTTCGTGAAATTCGGTAAAAGACTGTCACAGTCGTAAAAAGGTGATATTCTGAGTGAGAATGAGTTTTCAAGCCATATTTGGTGATTTGAAGTATTTTTAAATGGATGAGCAAGGTTCGATTGAGTTTTGTCAAAATTCATGTTTTCGGTCCGGAGTCGGCCGATAACGGCTCAAAATGAATTTTTATAGTAATTTAAAGTGATAAGTGTCATGTGAATAACCCAGGTTTATGAAAAAATGATTTTAAACGCAATGAAAATGATAACTAAGTTTGGTTAACGTTTTAAATAAATGAGAATTTAGTTTTTAAGCGATCCCGACATAAAATAAAAAACCCGAGACCCTCCTTAGATCCCATTTTGGATGCCTAGGAGATGAGGAGAGAAGATGGCTAAAATTTTGCTATGATGTCTCACCTAGTACCATAATATACCTCCACCTTATCCCATTTTCACATACATGCATCATTTTTGAAAATTAAAAAAATACTCTCTCTCTCTCTTTTTGCTCTCTATATCCGGCCGAACCCCACGGAAGAAGAAAGACACAAGTTTTAAAGATTTTGCTAAGAACACGGGTTAAGATTTTATTATTAGGTTGATAACTAATAGTTTCGGGTTGTAGAAACAAGGTTTTTAGTCTTATTCGCGCGTCTCGATCGAACCAAGCTCATCAAACAAGTAAGTTTTTATAAAACTTTGATTTAAAGTTGTACTTTTGTGATTATGGTGATGTCTAGACGCTAGTTGTACAAGTTGATCGCCAAAAAGGTCGAAACTTCAAAACAAAAATGTAAAAAGGTGTGTTTGTGCGTCGACTTATAAAAAGAAAGAAAGAAAATATTTTGAGTTTAAATAAAATGGTTGTTATGGTAAATTTTCATTTTATAAAAAAGCTTATAAGGGCTTATTTTGAAGCTACACTTATTTAATAAGCTAGATATAGCTTATTTGATTTTGGATAAGGGTGCGTTTGGCTTGTTCGACCCAATAAGGGTGCGCTTGGTTGCTTCGGTCTTACGCCAAAGTGGGCTCGGCCCACTTGGTTTGGTCATTGGACTTAGATTTTGGCTTATTGATTTTGGGCTTATGATATTCGGCTTATTTTTATAAGCTTATGGCTTATCTAGTTTGGTTTATATATTTAGCTTATAGCTTATTTAGTTTCGGCTTATATTATAAGCTTATGGCTTATATGGTTTTCGGTTTGGCATATTTATAAGCTTCTAACTTATGTTTTAATCCGGCTTAATGGGCTAAAGGCCCATTGAGTTTCGATTTATGGAAAGAAGTATGGACTAGTCATTGCTATCGGGCTAAGTATTTAAGACCATAATGGGTAATAAGACCCAATAACAAGTAAATAAATTTGTAGAATTTATAAATGGATTAAAAGAATTGTGTTAGACTAAGGGAGATTTTTGTTGGACTTGTCGGATGTAAATGAGGTTATTTTGCTACGTTTTGATAAAATATGTTAAAAATGTTGATGTTGTCGGAAAATGTCGGGTTTGTGAAAAAGTGTTTTGGATTAAGGGTTAAGACCTTGGAAAAAGTCGTAAAAACGTACGGGTCATGCCGAATTTTTGAAAGAAATTTATACTTAGAGACATTGTTTAAAAAGGGAAATTTTCAAGGAGTTTATTAATGAAAAGTCATTTTACTTGAGAAATTAATGCAAAGATGATTGTTGGATTTTACACCATATATATATAATATATAATAAAATATAAAATATATAAAAGTCTAAAAATCAACAAGATCAATATAACCGAGAAGTCCTTCTGCATGCAATCCTGTTTTCCTAGACTTAGTTAGGCTCATGTGAATTCCGGACATTAACTTGTTTATAATTCACTAATTGTCAAAAAATTGGTAAACACATATGCACATTTGAGGGGGAGAATAGTGATTTAAAATGTGATCAATACAGATTATAATGATATGATATTCAATTCTATAGTGCGTTCCTAAACCTGATGTGCAAATTCATTATAATATGGTGCATATGTGTAGGGGGAGCTTTTTGGTAACTCTGAAAACACTCAATGTGTCTTAAATGATTTCTCAGACACGTTGATTGATTTTTTTATCAAATGGTTTTATGGATCTTCATGGCAATACACAAAGATCGACCAACTGTTGTTTCTCAAGGAGTTATAAGGCGGTTAAGGTTAGGTATATTTTTTCCATGATCCAGCCAGAACCGGGGAGATCTACCCAGGAACACTCCATTAGATAGAGTAGAAGTCCTAAGTATGATTGAAAAAAGGAGTAAAGTGAGAATAAAGGAATACTGCCGACTGAGATGGAGTTAGTGCTGGAACAAACCCAACGAGGTACTAATCATGAAGTCTCGGTAAGCACTAAAGGGGTTGAAGAATGGAAAAGAATTATAAGGATAAAAGGTGAAAAGAAAGAAGCCCTCCAAACAACCCTAGGCAGAAACCTGGTCAATACATAATCTATCGGTAATCACAAAGATGATTCTGATATTGAAGACTGTTTTTATGGACCCAGTGATGCAATGCACAACCCTCCCTAGCCACTCAGAATCTCTCAAAAGATTTCTGTTTTATTTCTCACAGAGATCAACACGTTGCTATTAGCCTTCTCATTTTGAGATCGTTGATATTGAAAAGGTGGCAGTCCGCTCCAGCCTTTGTTTACCAAATAACAAATGTATACTTATAGAGTCTAGAGCCAACGAGATCTATCAAAAATATCTCTAGGACACAAATCCTAATATACAAAATGTCGTACATCATTATACAACATTTCGTATCAAAAGAGTCATACGCATCATCCTTGTGATAAGTGCCAGAACATCAGAGTGATACTCTTTAGTATTCACAGTGACGATGGAAATCCTTCTTGAGCCAACATCAAACAAGCTCTTGGTAGGTGACTTGCGATATTCTAAATGAATCAAGCTTGTCTCAACTGGATATCGATTTTGGTCCAGTATATGAATTGACGACTCAATCATAAAGATAGTAACTATCTGATTCACTCTTACCGTGCTGTCTACTTTGAGACGTTCCGGTAATGAGAACAAGCAAGTACGGTGAATCTAATGCAATTGCGTTAGAGGATCTAATACTTTGAACTGAAAACCCTATCAAGGAGGTTCTTCTAAATTGAACCTACCTGATCACAGGTACAGTATTGATACTGTAAAACGGTCCTCACGGAACTGGAGGCTAATGTAACCGAACTCAAGACGAATGACAAAGCCATATTCGTCTATATCTGCTGTTTATCACTAACATCAATTTTCATGTATAAGCGATGGCATTACAACCTCATTCTAGCGGAGTCAAGATTCAAGACCTCATGCTCAATCGTCAAAGATATATACATGATGAAAGCTCAAACTATCAAAGTCTTCCGGAATCTCTGATGTACAAGAACTTCCTCAAAAGAACATTTTTGACAAGATTTTCGGATAATAACAAAGATACATCTTACAAGTGGATCAAGTACTACTCCTACCATGATGTGGTACAAGTAATCAATTTAAAGAAAATGTTAAGGGAGATTGTTAGCAAGCTTTCAAGACCATGAGCATGAGGGTGGAGACACAAGATAGCAAGGCGGCATAAAGAATCAAGGATAAAGATTTAGAGATCTCAGTAGTCAAGACAAATCAAGGCCAAAGACCACGATATCAGTATTTTGTCAAAGAATATCAAGTTAAAGATCAAGATCCAAGATTGATAGAACTAAAACATGTGATAGTTCTTGGATCGTTTATAGCTCGAGGTTGTTTAGACCTCATCTAGGATCATGATAACAAAGACAATAACATGCCTCAATATTATTTAATCATAACATGGTTTTTCATTATAACACTCCAAGCCTCAATATTATTTAATCAGAATAATACGGTTACATCAATGAACTGTAACATGGATCAAGGAAAACCTTGATTACCTTAAGGCTAAACTACATATGGCGTCTACATCTCTACGCCTGGAATACACACACATATTTAGGTGTTTACATCTTGACACACCCTAAACCTACACTCCTGGTCCTCCTTTTATAACATAAGGAGTCCAGGTTTACAAAAGATAAGAATTAGAAAAACAAATAAATCTTTTAAACTTTAAGCTTTATCTTCTAAATCTTTTATCTAAATAAGGAGATCTTTTAGAATCTTCAAAATCTTCCATCTTTTGAAAGCTTTGCGTTTAAGTCCTTTTGTTTCATTCTTTTATTCACTTTGTCTCATCAAATCAAGAATTCCAACAATATTTGATGATGACAAAACAAACAAAGTCGTGTACGAACTTCATCATAAAGTCAAAGCTTCCCTTGAAGTTGAGATGTAATCATCTCCCTGAATGAAACAAAATCTTCTTAATTTAGTCTTCCTTTGTAACATGCCACACCAAGGATCTATAAGTTGCAACCAGTTAATATTTCTTCCCCTTTTTGTCATAATCCAATAGGGGACTTATGAATGTAAGCAATTTTGATCTTCTTATTCTTAGCTTCGGTCTAGCCAAATGACATATAAGAAAAGCCCACAAGGCTTGTCCACTCTTGTAACTATATAAAGCCCTCTCCAAGTGTGGAGAGGGTGTTGCTTCTCATTTCTTTCAAGTGCAAGTAACCATTTTTCTCTCTTTGTCTCTCTCTAATTCTTTCTCTCTTTAAAACCTTTTTTCTTATTTTGTGTTCATGGTGATGAAATGATATCATTCAATAGATATCGAATGAATTCGCAGTTAAGTGGTGTTTGGACTATGAGGTAAAGAAAGGAAAAAGTTGGTTAAGAAAGAGCTCATTGTTGCTTTGAAAGGGGAGCTCTACTTTGTGAAGTTCATCATAAACCCTGAGGAAGACGATTTTGAACCTGGAGTCATTTTATGAAGATCATTCTTGAGACTAGCTTAAGGAATTGTGGATTTCGGTAACGGGGTGATCACCATTTATCCCGAACCGGATCCGTTTGGGGATGAATTTGAGAAAACAGGAAAAAGCTCAGATGATTGGGATCAATTACTAGATTTCAATTTTGATGATGTGCCAAAGTCTGAAGAAGAACTTCCTCTATTTGTATGCAAGATGGAGAAGAGAAACCGTATCAAAAAAAGAGTAATGGAGAACCTTAATCTATTCTATCAAGATGTTGGACCGTCCTCGTCAGCTAGGAGACATTTAACTCAAGAAGAGGCGGCAAAAGAGGAATTGGCAATCATGATTAGCCAAAGATATGCTATGTTAGAAGAAGAAGAGAGGCCTGTAATCGAGACCATGGCCTATAATGACAAATATAAGAAGATACTCGACGAAATCTGGAAAGACAAGGTAGAATTAGATAGGAAGACCGTGAAATAAGATGAAGAAGTAGTAAAAAGAATTAAGGGAAAATCATTGAAGGAGAAAGATGATCCTGGTGCATTCATCTTTCCTATCAGATTGGAGGGGAAAGTTAATGAAAATGCATTAGCAGATACATGGTCAGACATTAACATCATGCCTTATCGAATCTTTGAAACATTAGGAAGAGAAGATATGAAGAAGATTGATAGGGGAATCACAATGATAGATCATACTCAGGCGGAAGCTATGGGAAAACTCTATAATGTTCTTTGTCAAGTAGGAATAACTACCATAATTGCAAAATTCCTTATCCGGGATATACGAATCGACCATGATGCACCAATAGTGGTTGGTCAGGGATTCCTTCATACGATGGGTAGCATACTTAACACCTCAGAAAGAATTTTCTCAACCTTTGATGGAATCTGTCATCAAACCTTCCGAGCTGCGAGATTCGATGTTCTGAGAACAGCTGAGAGTGATAGTGATGATGAGGAGGAATATGTGATCAAGAGAAATAAGTTTGGAGCACCAATATATGGCCCTAAACCTGCTCCATATCTTAACTGTACCAATCTGAAAGATCGATCATCAGCTATACAAACAGTAACTAACACGTTCCGGAAAATTAGTGTCTGGAAGAAAGCAGTTAGTTTTCTCGGTTCATTACCCGTGCCATTAAAACAAGTCAACTAGAAGCCTGATCATAAGGGATGCTACACTAACTAAGAAGAAGCAATAGGACAGTGGCGTACGGAAATAAGACTAACGGATCTGTATAGGAACATATATCTACAAGGATTCACAACAAAGAAGACGGACCAAAAATTATCAAAGTACCACAAGTTGAGTGATATGTCACCCAACTGGTTTATGGAATAAAGTACTAGATCACCTTGGAATAAAGGAGTAGCTATAAAACTCATGTTTTATGCTTTAAATTTTAAAAATAAAATCATATGTATAAATCCATAATGGATTACATTTGATGTACGGATAATAATCCGATAAATGATATATAAATATTAAGCTAATGTGATGGATTGAGTTTATGTTTAGAATATGCGTATAATATGTAATTAATATATATAAAAAAAATAAAAAATATATATAAGACAAAGTACGCCGCACTTTAGGTAAGTGCACCGCACTTTTGAGCGGGTTTCTTAGATAAAACTTCTCAAACACGATTTCAACCCATTATAAAACATGTTTCACACACACTCAAACACAAAACCATTGAGTTTCTAACAAAAACAAAGAAAAAGTGTCAAGAATCAATCCATCAAGTTTCTAATCATGCCTAGGGTATGTTGATTTCATTCCTTAGAATTATTTATCATTAATTTGTTTAATTTCTTGATTATTAGGGTTGAATATAATTAGATTAGGAAAACCTTAATAGATGTTTTATATGAGCAATTAACCCTTAGAATTATGATAATTATGAGTTATTTAACTTATGCATGCTTGTTATTAATTAAATCTAGAAGTGCACTATTCATATTATGAATTTATATTTAAAATTAATTATTGACAAATCATAAAAAATTGAAATTATACTTTTTCAGCCCAAAAAGTACGCCGGTTTTGCCCCAAAACCGTCGTACTTTTCCCATTTTCCCAGGAAGTACGCCGCACTTCAGGGAAGTGCGCCGCACACTCTACATCAGAAAGTAAACAGAATGTTCCAAAGACCATAAAACACTCACCAATCGTGCTTAATCATTTCTAACATAACTATAACTTTATTGTTGATTGTTTTTAATGTGTAGACTATGGGAACACACGATGACGAGGCTGGATCGTCATGATCCAAATGCTCAAGACGAGAAACCGTGGAGGAGGTATTGGTTCCACAAGTTCACCATGAGTTTTTGCTATGGGAAGGATGTAACAGAGATGCAAAGTCTAGGTACAACACTAGATTGGCCCAATTGCTTCCTAGACACATTTACTCACTTTGTATCGTAAACTGGGATGTGCTAAACCAAATGGGTTGCGATGGAGAAATTGATGTCATGTTAAGAATTAAGGTACGTGAAGCTGAATCAAAAGAAGAGGTATTTACTTTTGTGGCTTGGATTAGAGCTTTTAATATTAATGAACCAATTTATGCCGAGCTTTGCCATAAGTTTTATTCTACTTATGAGTTTGATAAAGTATGTGCTGATGATGAATTGCAATCAAAGAAGATCATCAAGTTTAGACTTGGTGAACGTGCCCACAGTTTGACTTTGTTGGAGTTTGCTCGAAGATTGGGATTGTATCAAGCAGTGGATCTAGAGGAGGATGGTTTTAATGTTTACTTTGAAGGAGGTTTACGTAATGATGATAATTTTAATGCTCAGAATTATTGGTTAAGCATTAGTCGAGAGGATAGCCTTGGTTTGTCTAGGAGTCACACTTCTACTATCAGGAGCCCAATTTTGAGGGTGATCCACAAAATGATCACTTATGGTTTGTGTCAAAGGACAACTGGGTATGATAAGGTGCAAAAGAATGATTTATGGCTTCTGAGTATGTTTGATGCTAGATACCAAAACGGGTATGCAAATGTAGCTTGGGTAATTGCAAAATAGATGAAGAGGAAAGGAGCTGGGACTCAGAAAGAGAGTTAAATTTGCTATGGACAATTTATTTCAAAGCTTGCTAGGAAATGCAGTGTGTTAACTGAGGATGTGGTGAGGAGCTTAAGTGCTCCAATTTATTATAGGGATTTGGATACAATTACGCTTAGAGATTTGATCGATTCTAATGGTAAACTTATTCCTGAAGATCCACAGGCGGGTGTGCCTAGAGTTGGTATTCCTAGACCTCCGAGAGCATCTATGCAGGACTTATATGATAGGATGGGTCGTATGGAGATATGTCAGGATGCGATAGAGCGGATGGAGTATAGGCAGTCATATCATTGGGACAGGTATCATGGAGTGTTTGATCATATGGTTGGGGTTTATAGTGTTCCACTGCAGGGAGCCTATAACCCACCTGATTACGCTCAGCCGCAGTATGATCAGTACTATCAGTAGTACCAACCTCCGCCACCACAGTACCAGCAGCAGCAGGATGATGACGAGTAGTGTCGAGATGACACGAGTTGGTTACGTGACTGCATGTTTTGGGTCACGTGTGTTTTAAAAAACAATTTCAAAACGTTATTATTATTATTATTATTATTATTATTATTATTATGGTGTGTAAAATGCCTCTGTTGGCATTTAAAAATAATATTATCGTACTTTATATTATTAATCTATTAGAAATATTATTATTATTTGTGTGCGCAATGTTTATATTCGTAACAGGTAAAGAACAACAAAAGGCGCGAGACGAATTGGCGAGAAGAAAAGATTCAGAATATCGATCACAATTGAAAAGTATGCTCATATTAAGTATGGGGGAGGTAAAATGGAAAAATTCTGAAAAATTGAGAAAAAGTTAAGAGAAATTTTTGAAAAAAAAATAACATTTTATTGATCACATTTAAGCAATCTGACTCTGGATTGATAACATTACTAGCATATTTATACCACCTAGAAAAAAAATTGTGAGGATTAGATTTTAAGGATTCAGGTATCCATTCTTGATACCTAAGATGATTTTATCTTTAGCTTTCTCGAGTTAAGGAATGAGCAATTGCAGATATCTCATCCGTCGTTACGGATGTGTATTTGTAGTTTTGTCGCCTTTTCTGGAGTATTGGTATCGATTTTAAATTATATGAGTGTGCCGGTGATTTGTTAATTCTAGAACTTGTGCTTGAAATCTTTATGAGACCGCAGTAGGAACACGTTCGCGTGTTATAAACGTTTACTGATTAAGAGGTAATAAAAATATAAATATAAGTAACCAATAATTTTGTTCGAAAAGATTTTTAATTAAATTATCTGAAATTTTATCCGTCCAAATTGAAGAACTTAAATGTTGCTATTATATGCAAGGAAGTGTGCTTATCTTAAGTATGGGGTGGGGAAAGCAAGTTTCCCCCAAGTGAAATGATTATATATATATATATATATATAGGGGGACTTTATTTTCAGAACCAATCTTAATGCGAGAACTGACAGAACTCCTTTCAACCAATCATATTTTTTGGATATTAAAGATTTTAAAGTTATCCTAAAGGGTATAATGGTAAAAGACAATTTCTATTTTATTTATGAATTTTTTTAATAATTTTCATTTTTTTAAATCCCATAATTTTAGGAGCTAGATTTTTTTTTACTTTTTCTTTTTTAGTAAACAAGTTTTCTAAAAAATGAAGTGCATATATGTTTTTCTAAGATTGTAAGTCTAACGTGTTTAACCATAATTTTTTGTTTTAATACTTTATAGCATATATGTTTTTAGTATATATTCTTTTAATTTTAAAGTTTAAAACTAACCATAGAAACATTATACATCTTACCCAAAAAAATTATAAAAAGCCGATAACCTAAGTATCGTATATAAAATTTGATATCAAATGAAATACAATAGAATGTACAAGCCATTCAAAAACATATGTGCAAGTCTTTCAATAACATGTATGCACGTCAGTATCGTATACAAAATTTGATATCAAATGAAATACAATAGAAAATGCACGTCATCCAAAAACATATATGCAAGTCTTTCATGAACATGTATGCACGTCTTCAAGAACAAAATTGCATTTCTTCATCTTCATCACACGCCGTCTAAAAAAATGTGTACATCTTCCAAAAACATGCACGCTTTTCGAGAACATTTGTGCATGCCTTCCAAGAACATACATGCACGCCTTCAAAGAACAGATTTGTACTTTCAGTTTCTCATCAAATTTTTTAAAACATATGCGCACGTCTTCAATGAACATACATGCACACCTTTAGCAATCATATTTGTGTGTCAATAAGAAAATAGTTAAAATCAATAAAACATAGTTAATATAAAATATTTAAAATTTCTAAAATAGTTAAAATCAAGAGTGCACTAAACACGCATACAAAATTAAGTTATGCAACATGTATATTTCAATAGAAGTTTATTGACATTATTAATTATTTTAATTCAATCTGATGAAACATGTCAACACAAAATTAATACTTTTATAAAGCAAAAGGATAAAAGCCCATCTTTTAATGATTTCGAATACAAATGGAAAGAGTATCAATACATCTAAATAAAGACATATTAAGCATGGTCTTACAATAATCTAACACATTTATGGCCTAGAAAACATTACTCTTTAGGTATGCATACCAATGCTAAATTCAAGAAGACATGAAAAGTTTAAACATAAACAACCCTGTATACATATAAGATGCATACATATAAGATTTTTGTTTATGAATACAACCAACCGACATTACCATTAACCCTTAAGGAATTCAGGATCATTTCACCACCAACCAAAATTGAATTACCATACAAATTACCTTAGATCACAAACAGACCCCAAGATGAGTAGTAACAGATGAAAAAAAATGATATTTGGGGTTAAGTTTCCACCCAAGCCAACAATGATCCAAGCACGTTAGTATCAGATCGGTCGGATTCGAATGATGGAGGTGGCGGCTGCAATTTTTGAAAGAGGGTTATGGTGGTATCAAGCCACTATTTTTTCCCTCTTAGATCTTACGATATTCGTCAATAAAAAGAACAGATGGGGGGATATTCTCTTGTTTTAGACATTGTTGGATTGAGATATATGAATGAGGTGTAGTTTTTTTTCGGCGGCCCAAAAAGGGAGATGTAAAGTGAAGAAAAAAAAGTGGCTAGGTTTTTTTAAGAGAGAGGAAATACTTTGGATTTGAATCACGTATTGTGAGTGAGGAGTAAATACAGGAGAGTATAGAATAATAAAATTCCCACTTTACCCCTAATTTAAATTATGCATCCAAAATAAATTATATGTATTTTTAAAAATGCCATTTTGCATTAATATGTTGTACATTGTGTAATATTAAGAGTAAAAAGGTGGTTCTGTCGGTTCTCGCACTAAGTTGGTTGCTGAAAAATAAAGTTTAAACTATTTTATACATATTTAGTATTTATATATTATATGTATATACATGTTTTTATGTATTTACAATGTATATATATATATTATTTACATGTATATACATATATATATATTTATATATTTTATATATATTAATATATGTGTGTGTGTTGTTGTGTGTGTGTGTGTGTGTTGTGTACATATTATTATCGATATATAATATTTATATACATATTTCTTGTATTATATATGTTTATGTATGTATATATATGTTGTATACAATATTATATGTTACATATTATATATATATATATATATATATATATAAATATATATATATATATATATATATATATATATATATATATATATATATGTATACATATTTATGTAATATTAATATAAAATACTAGTTGCAAAGCCCGCCCGATAGGTGGGCTTGCTTTGTGAGTATCCAAGGATAAAATGAAGTAGCGGTTAATCAATTACAAAAATCGTAAAATATTTATAGAGTGAATAAAGAACAAAAACAAATGAATAGTAATCCAATATGAGGAAATAAAACTTAATAAAGTATCTATCATTACAAAGTATATGCTTTTAGTTCAAATGTGAAATAAAGTTTCTTTATACACAACATTTTTTGTTGAATTTGTGTATTTACCATCATAGAATCTTCAAACCCTTCATGCTCTTAATCCTTGAGACAACGACATATAGTTGCCCATGAGAGAAACCGGCCTCTAATGGGCGGGCTTGTTTTGTGAATATCGTTTACAAGAAATTAAGTAAAGGTGAATCAATATTAAAAAAAGAAATATTTATTTAATGTGTTAACAACAAAAAGAAATTAATGCTTATTTGATATGAGAAACTATAATTTATTAAAGTATCTGCAAGATCAAATTATATGTTGTAAGTTCAAGTTTGCACACATAATAGATTTTGTTTTTAGTTTTTCGATTGTTAGTAAGATTATACTAAATCTTTTAAGAATGGGAAAATAGTACATACAAACACCACATTTAGAGCCCGTCTCACTCTCTGATCTTGGTTAATTGGAGGTACAAATTTTCACCTAACATATGAAACATGCAAAAAAACACATCACTGTTATTTGAAAAAGAGACGAAACGGTTAATAGCAAGACATACACTGTTAAGAACTTAAGGGTAACATACCGTCCTTTGTTGTTTGGGTGGGGCATTAGCAAGAGCATAATCCAATGCTGTAATGGGCATTGGTTGTTGCATAGCAGCCAACAACATCTCTTGGAACTATGCCACCCATGTCGTATGGAACTGGAAGCATTCATGTTCCCATATTTCCATCTCCCACGTTCCTACCAGGATAAATCCATTACATCCTTTTTCTCAAAAATATCTGAAGTAACAAAAAATACCAAAAATAAATCTGATCGTGTCAATTATTTATCCCAGTGGCCATAGACAAGTATTAAGGTACAAATAACTTGCCTCTATAAACATAAAAGCATTTATGTACAAAAATCAAGAAATGATTGTGCTACTTTTATTTAGAGTATGTTTTTTTTCTTCCTAATTTTATTTAGAGTTTTACCACAGTTAACAAATGATTATAATATCAATGGTCTTATGAAATTTATACCATTTCAAATATAAATATTGTGAAAGAAACATATATGGTGTTGTAGCAATTCTTCGCAGTGAAATGATTCTACTAATGACAAAAAAGTAGCAACAACGATTATATCCATTCATTAACATATATAAATCGTCATGAATTTTCTAGACTATAACTCAAGCTTTGATCATTGCTGCTCCTTGTTGCCGACACAATGAAAAACATTGGCCCATGTATAACGAAATAGCAGGCCGCCAGGCACATCTTCTAACTCAACATCGTTGAGTGCCATTTAACTATACAAACAGTTAAGCTTCACTAAAATTCTAACAAAACATTCATAGTTTTTTACTTTTTTTTACTTAAGATTGTTGGTAAAGTGACCTTCCACAACTTATGACTAAAGATATACTTTAGAGGGTGTTTATAATTGCTTATGTAAGATGGCCTATTTTAATCACAATTAATTAGACAAGTCGTTTAGAAAATCAATATTAAACACTAAGATGTCATGCATCTATAACTTCTTTGATTTATGGAGTAACTATTTATCGAGTTGTAAATACTAAGAAACAAAATGGATTTATATAAAAGGAATTTTATTTATATATGCAATCATCTACATAATATATAATGGAACAATACACAATACAACCTCAAAAGCAATAACATATCAGTCAAACAATGCTCAACAAACACCCCTAAAAGCCTCATACCACACCCACAACCAAACGCCCACAAAAACTTTAGCAAACAACTTACTATAACTACATACATGTCTTATACACCCCCTTGGCAATTTTATCTAAGCAACCCTTTTAATCTACACATGAGAAAATTGATTGATAACTCGTAAGTAAAGGGTAGAGATGAAATGGGTAATTTAAAAGGTAAATTAGGTACATCGGGTATAGGTCAAAACATGTATTTTTAAAACGGGCAAACATGGGTAATTTTGGTAACGCGTCTAAACTGGTACTTGATGGAACAGGTAAAAACATGGGAAAGTATATAATGTGAGCCTTTCTTACTCTCCCATGATTACCATTGATATCTTCATCGTTGAACCATTCAACGGCAGCTTGCAGCAAAGTCTGAAGAGAAGTTAAGGGGGCGTATGGGATTGTGTTTTGAAAGTGATTATCTAATCACTCATTCGCTTGCTATAAATTAGTGTCTAATGTTTACGTATAGTGTACACTTGCTATGAACCCATACATTTACAAAAAAATAGTAGCACTTATCATCATGGAAAGTGTCCATTTGTCAACTTTATGGGCAAGGGTATCAATTTTCATGTAGTGAAACTAATTTTGATTTAATGTTACATATGATCAAACTCTTCGCTAAAACCTTATGACGGATTCAAATTTATTTGTATTTTGAGCAAGAATAACTTGATTAAACATTAGGTGCGCTAGCGTAGATGCCTTAGTTCTGTTTCAATTTTATTTACTTTCTTTATGTAAGTGGGTCTAGCAAATTAGTGTGCTGGAAAGGCTATGTGAAATACTTTAATTTTCCTATTATAAGTTTATAAAAAGTACCTTGATAAGATGTGGAAAGAACATGCTCGATCCTTGGGATAAAGCCGAAGTAACAAAAGGAGCATCTGGATTTCTGATAGCTCTACTTCTAAAAAAGTTAACTTCAGGATTCCTGTTTGAATGATGAGTAGTACATCATCAGGTAGTTACATTATCGTAAACGCATAGTCACGTAGAAGGTTGACAGAACTATGGCATTACCTCGTAGAAGTTGTGTAGTGGACCAAGTTGAAGTCATCTTCGCTTACGGTAGCATAAAGGGTAATATAATGCTTTCGGAAACATTATTTCTAAAATCGGGTATGATACAACCTAGGGCCCCGGCTGTTGTAACTACCTCTATGCTAGTATTCACATCACATATAACAACTTTTCGATGGACACGACTTCTTTCTAATCACTTCATAAAGCAGCTCCTATAAAATTATTTTTGGCTAATTAGTGCCTATAGTGTGACAATATTTTTTTCTTAAATAATAGCCAATGTTTACTTCCTAATACACATAATGCAAGCTAAAATGAAGTGTTTAGATTATCTTGTAAAACTTTTAATTTTAGTAGAAATGCCAATTCTTGTTTCTAAATACACATAAGATCATTTATTGAAACAAATCTTCATATTCTTTCACCTATATTCATAAATTGATACAGTTTTAAGAACATTCAGTTTGCTGTAACGAATTATCAATCGATGTTTGAGCACTAAAAGATATAAATCGTGAACATATTATGGCAGATAATTGAGCACCCTTAAGTTTTTATAGGCGTATAATTGAGTTATAGTGTATCAGTTTATACTCTGGACCAAGCCCAATCAATCAACAAAGTGTAATTCAGATTATTACAATATCTCAATTCATACGTACTTATGAAAAACAATTATAGAATTGTAATAATACAGATTGTGAAGTAAAATGTAATACATTAATGATTTGACCCACTAAGATGTTGACCCGTCACACGGGCTTTGACCAAAACTATATATACGTTCAATTGATAATCCACATGATACCAACAATAAAAAATATGAATTAAGACTACAACTCTTTGCTAACAACCTAAAAAATAGCCCACAAATAATCTCAGTGCATAATCACTTTTTGTCTAAATAATGAAAGAAACAACAAACCTTGAGCATTAAGTCATCAAGCACTGCAGGAGCACAAGCCTTGACAATATTAGAGTAAAAATTATATCTGGAAAAAGGGAAGTAAAAAAACGACGTATAAATAGTAAGAATTACATAATTAACCTTGTTAAGGTCTTTTCTCCAAAGAGCTACAATTCTAGAATCCTTGCTAGGAAGATAAGACCGTGCCATTAGAGCAGCTTCAGGTATCCGATTGCTACAAGGTCATTGAATTTTAGAAACTGCATAATATTACTAACTTCTAATAGATCTTAGATATATTTACGACATGTGATGACTAACCTGTCAACTAACAGCTGCAGGCAGTCTTCCAATTTACCCAACATAAAGAGACAAGCAAACGCCACATTGTTCTTTCCTTTTTCTTTTGCAAGAGATGCAAGTTTAGCTATCTCTTCAGCATCCCCTAAAGAAGAATACAGGAGCAAAAAACCACCCAAATCATTTGCGTGCTTCAAACAATCCTCTGCCATGTTCGACTGCAATGAGCCAAGCGTTAGAAACTATTATGTTGAAAGAAGGTAATTATGGATGTAAACAGTGGGACGTGTCCAGCATACAAGTACATGTATAATTTAAATCATTTTGATATCTTTTTTTAAAGAGTTTATATATGTTTGAAGATTTTAAATTTTAATAGCAAGAATTTATGTTTAATCAATTCAGGAAATGCCATTCCAGCAAACATGGCTAATTCACACAACTGCTTCCATTTTGACTCACTCTCTGCTACTAAGGCAGTATCCTGTACGCATGACGAAAAAAAAGGTGTCAGTATGATCACAAATGGATCAGAAAAACTACATCTTAATAATATAGGATATCAGGATGTTATACGATTCCAGATCTTATGATTTTATGTTTAAATACGTGCTTAAATTTTATCACATCAAAGAAAAAGTCGAGCAAAATAAGAAGTCATTTGGGCTTTGGAACAACTTGATGTGATAAAAGGGTTACTTTGTAGCGTTATTTGTTTGGTAACTACCAATACATATACCTTGCATATGTTAGAATTGCATTAAGGTTTTCATTTAGTTATTTTTTACTAATCCTATTTGGGAGGGCCAATAATGTGTACTAAGTTTATTAAGCGAGGAACCTGGATCATCCCAAGTGAACCCCCTCATGTATCATTCTTGTAAGTAGACTTATAACATACTGTCACGTTGTAGTTATTGGTATTCTAGTTCATTAAATCACAGCATGTAGAATTTTAAAACAAAAAATAAAGTTAAGCTTAGACAAAACGTTTAACATTAAAATTTCTAATAAAAATAACAGATGAATTGTATATGTAGCACTGGTAGACTCCACATACTTTAAAGCACTGTTTGTGTCGTCGGAATTTTCTGAGGAAATAAAAAAAAATTGTAAAGATAATGAATATATGATTATTAAGAGGATCTTAAAAAAAACTTTGTAAAGCATACCATCCAGATATAAAGGATTGGAAGGCCTTTGTGAATCCATGTAATTAGCTGCAAAAATAATGTAAGCCATAAATTCAAAACTGATATATATAATGAACATGGCAATACAATATGGTATAGAAATGGTAACAAAAAGATGATCAGAGATCTTAATATTCAACCATGGTAATACAAACACAGATTAGAGAATTGAAAATATACAAATGATATCAGATCTGCAATATTCAAATATGCCTACTCAGAATTTATTTGCATGGAACATATAATCATATATTACCATTGATTACTACATATGAGGATTATGAGATCTAAGATAAATTACTGAAGCGTAAAACGTATGAGAAAAATGTAAAAACATGAATACCACTAACAAATACCTTATTTTAATAAAACTTACGGATGTTAATGGATGTTGATTTTGAGGAACACGAATGAAGAACAATATTTTTGCAGAGAACTAAAAGGAAAAGGAAGAAACAATGAACGACAATTATGAACCTCTACTGATTTGAAGTAAAAGGTTATAGTAAAATAGGAAGGTTTTAATTTGATTTGATTCGGTTACTTATTTGTTGAGAAAATTATGGAGGAAGCTATTTGACTTACCATATTAGAGCCGAATTCTTTTCCTCCAAGTGAAATTCCAGTTATGAATCTAAACTTATAGGATTTTGTTATTTTTAGTTATTTATATTTTGGTTTGAAAAATCTATCACAAACTTGGTCATGCTCTAGTGGTTGAGAAGTTATCCCATGGGCATATCAACCCGAGTTTGAATCCTGGCATGTACATTTTTAGTCCGGTTTAATAAATGCCTAGGTGGACTAATGACTTCCTAGGTAGCATGTTGAGTCCGGTTTAATAAATGCCTAGCTGGACTAATGACTTCCTAGGTGGCATGTTTATAGTGGTATATAAATATATATATATATATATATATATATATATATATATATATGAGAAGAGAAGAAGAATGATATAAGTGAATAGTTGGTTAAATTACGGATAAAGTGGATTATGATTTATTTACAAACCTTTTTCAACAAATAATAAATATTATCACTAAATAAAATTACCTCTTTTGATGTTTATGTTTGGTGCTTACGCCATGTCGGTGAAGTTTATTTTCTTGTTCAAGCCTATGGTAATTTGAACATTTCATAGCTGCGCATATGAGTGACTTCCGTTTACTATCTATTTTACCAAATAGAGAGAGTGTGAAAAAGAATCTTATCTATAAAAATTTGTGAGTTGCTTTGTCGCGTTATCTATGCTTGTGATCATTAATTTGTTTTACCAAACGAAATTCTTTCGCTTTGATTGCTTGAGGGCAAGCAATAAGCTAAGTATGGGGGATTTGATAACGCTCCAAATATACATAAAATTATCCATTGAAAATACACTAAATATATACGTTAACGCATGAAATATTGCAAAGTTTGCTTGTTTGTTGTGTAATATTCATTTCAGGACCAAAAGTGACAAAAAGGAGTAACGATGTAAAGAAATCCAGTTAAATGCACTAACGGTCGTTATATGAAGGATCTAGAAGAAAAATTAAAGAGGAGTTAATGATTAAAGCCAAAGTGTTGCACACAATTTATTTTGTGCGGCGTACTTATAAACGAAATGAATGCCATTTAATTAAGCACCAAGTGTAGTGCACAATTTCTTAAGTGCGGCGCACTTTCCTGACAATTACTCCCAAATCATAAATGATTGCAATGATTATGCAACTCTTCACTCCCCCTAATTCAGCAACTGATGACCCATCCTCAACTATAAATAGGACACGAATTTTTTAGCAAATCAATCCCATTCTCATCTTTCAATCATCAATTATCAATTCTAAGTTGTTTTAGTAGTTCTAAGGAGGTTTTGAAGGTAAACCATCACCTTCATCACTTTCCAAGTAGAGAAGGAAGTAAAATCTCAGGAAGTTCAAGTTACTAGTGTTACTATAGTCAATTGTTACTTTATTCTTGGAAAGCATTGTAAGATTTGGAACCTCTACTTTTGGAATTTGGTAAAAACATGTTTCTATCCTTTGATAATATGAATGTTGGATTTATCATGATTGTTATATGTATTGTTATTATGATTGTTGAGTGGAATAACATGTTTGGTTAGGAGCTACATGATTATTATGGAACAAACTTGACTTTTGAATGAACTTTTGATATGAATAATATAAGCTTGATGCTTTTGAACTTGGACTCTTTAATCTTCGTTTGATCACCACTTATCCCGGATATAGGTCGAAAGACTCCAGTTAAGTGACTGATTTCCAAGTTGTTTGTCTACGACAACTAGACCTTAGCCTTGTGAGGATTGGCTAAGTAAACGAACATTAACCCAAGTAAAAAAGGGTTTAACGCTAAACCACATGTCTAACGAACTTGGTTTAGCAAATTTATATTACTCATTATCAAACACGAATCACACTTAAAGCATTTTTCATAATAAAAGATAAAGGCCGAAAGGGTTTTTCATTATGAACAATAGATAATATTTCTAAGTAACTAAACATTCTTAAATCGATTATAATTTCATTCGTGAATCATTCATCTACTTAAGTTTATCCATAATGTTTCTTGTTCCTTAACCAAACATGCCCTTTATTATCTTGAATCAAATCATTATCTTTAGATCTGTAACAGTCTATAAGATAATTCCCTTTTTGTAATATTATCGACTTTTTCTAAGAATACCCAATCCCATAGAACGACCTGGTCTTACCTAAAAATATTATACTGCATACGTGGGTTATACTTTTACCCTTGTGTTTCTTTATAATAAAAATAGTATTTTCAGTAATTATAAATTTAAAGCTTTTGAAACACATCAACGGGGTGTAACAGTTGTGTCGAGGGTTTTCTTCTCTATAACCTTTTTTACTAGAATCGAGTCACCGGGTTAGGTTAGGACTTGGTACAACTATCATTTGTCATTCTTTGTTTATGGGTGTAATAAGACTTGTACCTTTATGGTCAAACCTAGATCATTGGGTGATCTAGTGGGTTTTGAGATACTTCCAATGGGAAGTCTTAGTGGTCTTAGGACTAAGTCGAATTACGGGTTCTTAGTGGGTGGTTTTATGAGGGCAGAATATCGTAGGGAGTAACTCTTCTTTGTGAGCGCCGATCTTTGTGCATATCAGTGATGTGAAGTTGTATACGGTTTGTAGTCCACCATAAGGATTATACTAGAGTAATAGTATAGGTATCGTGGATTCATGATTAGACGTACGGACGGTATAAACCCCCATCCTGAACCATCACATATCGTGGCGTCTCTATATATATACACTTATTAGTTGTATTATTAATTCTCTCTCTCTCTCTATATATAATATTATATATATAAGTATTAATATAATACTTATTAGTTGTATTATTAATTAGTTCATTACACCACTGGGTTTTTTGGAAACTTAAAGTTTTAGAAACTTCAAAGAAGTTGAAAAGACCTTATTCACCTCCCCCCCCCATCTATGGTTCTACACAATCTACTAATTCAAGATAATTGTTGAAGTCATTAGGTGGTAAGGTTAGGTATTATCCCATGATCCAACCAGATTTGAAGGGATCTACCTAGGGACATTATATTAGATAGAATAGAAGTCCTTAGGTAAGATGGAGATGCATGAGAATATGGGAAAAATGTTAACTAGTGCATGAGTTATCACTATAACAAACACAACATGGTGATAGTAATGATGTCTTGGTAAACATTGAAGGGGTTGAAGAATGAAAAAGAAAAGATTTGTAAAGGGTGAAAAGAAAGAAGCCCTCCACAAAAATTAGGCAGACACTGGGTCAATGCATAATCTATCAGATATCACAAACTTAATATTTAGTACTGAAGACAAGACATTATGGACCTAGTGAAGCAATGCATAACCCTCCCTAGCTACTCAAGTTTCTCTTAAAAGAAATCTTGTTTCTATTCTCATGGAGGCATAACACGTATTCTATTGACATCCTCACTTTGAGATCGTTGATATTGAAAAGGTAGCAGTCTGCTTCAGCCTCCGATCACTAAAACCAAAACGTACTTACTAAGTCTAGAGCTAAAAGAGATCAATATATAAATCTCGTTAGGACACAATTCCAAAATACACTTGTTGTTCACAATAAAGAACACAAGTTATAACAAAGAGTCCTACGCATTATCATCAGATCTTGCCAGAACATTCATAGTCGTACTCTTTAGTACTTCACAATGACGAATGTAAATCCTTCCTATGTCAACATCAAACAACATTGCGGTAGGTAACATGGGCGATCTTGTAAAAGATCAAACATGTGCTAACTGGAAATCTAATGAAATCCAGTTTTATGGTTTGACAACACCTATAATTGTTCATGTTTACCAAACAGTTAGCATCAATGATTCACCTATATTCATTGTTATCCTAACTTGAATGGGAATCTGGATACAGGAACATTTGTAGAATATTGAAAAACGTCGTTAGCATCTTTAGACGTGTCTGTTCTAGATAAACTACACTTTCAACTAGAAAACCAGTTAAGGAGATTCATTCATGAATCGAATCCTGATGACGCATGTACTGTATGTATACTATAAAATGGTCCTCACAAAACCGGAGGTTAAATTTACCAAACTTCGACGTGTGAACAAGACACTCGTCCATGTATGTTGCTTCATTGTTAACCCTTATAAATGCAGGTACTGACGTTGGCATAACTACCACATTCCAGCTCCGTCATATTCATAGCCACATGCTCATACTCAAGCTTCAAAGATCTAACTGTCAAAATGAAAGCTCTGAACGAACAAAGATACCCTTCCACAACTCTAATAATCAAGAACTTCCTCTAAGAATCCAAGATAATTATGACAGATGAATTAAGTTCAAATCACCATTTTAAAGACTGAAGTAATGGGGGAGATTGTTAGTTCATGAACATAAGATGAACAACTTCCCTAGAGGAGGAAGATTGATAGCTTTCAAGATAAGTATGATTATGGCGGTTGGCAAGTGATGATGAAAGATCTCAAAGGCCAAAGTCAAAGAAAAGAAAAAAAAGAAAAGATCAAGATCAAGATCACAAGCATGTTTAGAATAATAAAGATCAAGCCTACTATCCAACAAAGTTCAAGAACAAGATATAAAACCATGCGGAATCATGAAAATTAGTATAAGTGAATTACCGCCCTTTAGGGGGAGATTGTTAGAAGCGCTTCTTAAATAAAGTGCCGGTTATTCACATTCACGAACTTTATAAAGTTGTAATAGACAAATAGGGTAAACGAGCTTGGGCTTTTAAGCTAATATTGTATATGTTTCGGGCTAAATCCCATCAAAATCCTAAGTTTGGTCCATCCTCCCTTTCTCTCTTAACCCTACACGCCTCTTTAGGCTATGGGTATAAATACCCCTCTCCACTTGGAGAGGGTGCGTGTGTTGGTTTATATTTCATTGTCTACACTTGTATTCCTCTCTCTCTCTTTCTCTTTTGTTATACATAGTGGCAAAATAAATTCCATACCACCATCTGGTTTGCTTACTATTTTGTGCTTATTTAGTGTAGCTTATTGTGTTTGGTAAAAGTGACTATTTACTATTAACCGGCACTAACGAACGGGCAACCGATGGTCGAATAACACCGAGATCGAACCACTAGATTAGGAACTTCTCCCAGAAGCTATCACAACTGACAACACGTGTCACTTCCTCATTTGACTATAAGGTAGTGCTACAAACTATGCGTTGAGCACATGGAGCACACTCATGCTAAAGTATGCAGAGAATTCAATGAAAGTTTTTGTCTGTTTTTGGTCATTTAAGCTCGTTTTTAGAGGTAAAAGATATGTGTAATTAAGCACTTATCACTAATCCTCCTTTGGAATGGTGGTGATATCAGCTGATAAACGACTTTTACTATAGCCCTAATCGTCCTCTCTGACTCCCGTCTCCAATGTGTGTCGAATGGCAGAGTTTGGGCCTTGTATTTATAGTTTCATCTCAGCTACGACGTATCCATAAGTGTTGAGCTACGTCGTAGTTCAATAAATGCACCAAATATTCGTGTGATCTTCATAGCTACGGTGTAGCCATGGTGTTGAGCTACGCCGTAGAGCCTTCAAAATGGCAAGTCTTCACACTAGCTACGACGTAGCCCATACGGGCCAGCTACGCCGTAGTTGGTCTTGATCCAACTTCCAAAATTGTCTTAGTCATGGCTACGTCGTAGCCCCTACGGGTCACTTACGCCGCAGTTTCTTTCTGGGAAACCTTCTTTGTGCATTTTTCACCTTGCACCCTTCCATTTTCGCGCCTTTTCGCTCCAAATCTCATATTTTCCTAAAAATGAAATAGGGAGTAATTACGTACATATTTTATTCTAAATATAACTATTATGAGAATTTTTTAAGGGATTTTGATATTAAAAATTATAATGTATTTGATGTTATCAAATATCCTCCCACTTGACTTCTACTTGCCCTCAAGTAGACCTATGGATTAATTCCCAAAAAGATTTACCCCAAATTAACTCAGGAGATATGAATTTACAAAATACCTATGCTAGAAAGTATCAAAGCCAAACACCTTATGAAAATGGGAACAAAATAACTTAACTCTCACTAGTCTAAGTGTTTGAATTTTGGGGTGATCACTTATACGCACATGCATAACATGTATTCTATCAAAGGCTTGGAAAGTACACAAAGCTCCACCACTAGAGCTAAGTTCTAAATAATTCTTAAAGATAACAAGGGGTAAATATAACAGTAAGGCTAATACATGAGTCATTCAAACGATCCCAGCCGATACCAATGTTCCAGAAAAGACAACAAAACCACACATGCTCGTCCAAATCTATGAATGAGACACCTATGATTACTCATTCCTTAACTCAAACAAGCTTAAAGGCTAAAACCAAGAATGACTAAGGTATGGAATAAGACATGGGATACACATTTAATAGGTGAAATATAAAAATGCGCAAACAAATAGTCCTAGTCCACAATCTCCCCGTCACCAGCTACTCTCCATCCATAAGCTCAAACTTCCAGGCCCGAGAAACTGATCAATCTCTAATAATGAGTTAGTGTGAGTAGATGTAAGATCATGCCATAATAAATGTCAAGGCAATATTCACACTAACTCAACCTTTAAATCCTAGTTGGTTTATAAACGTACCAACTCTAAATCATCCTCGAATTACATACGAGTTAATGATAAAACATAAATAATATAATGTTGGTTTTATAACATAACCAACACTAATAGAGCCAACATGCTATAGAATATTGAATTTAGATACATTTTTTTAACAATGTGAAATCTGTAGCATAGGTAATACATGAATAAATAAATAAATAAATAATATAATCACACCCCCCCCCCCACTTGAGATAAACTATATCAAAAGTGAATATGATAATCGGGGAG
>BQNB010021344.1:0-52473 GCA_026074375.1 Tanacetum coccineum | reverse complement strand
TGGTACGATTTGGTAATAAAGGAAAGCTAGCACCACGATATGTGGGACCATTTGAAATAGTAGAGCGTGTTGGACCGGTGGCTTATCAGTTGAAGTTACCCCAGGAGCTAAGTTGTGTCCACGACACGTTTCATGTGTCGAACCTCAAGAAATGCTTGCCTGAGACAGATGTTCAGGTGCCTTTGGATGAGATCGAGATTGATGAAAATCTACGTTTTGTTGAAGAACCTATTGAGATCGTGGAGCGGGATGTGAAAAAGCTAAAGCGAAGAAGAATTCCATTAGTCAAAGTTCGTTGGAACTCTCGGCAAGGAGCTAAGTATACCTGGGAACATGAAGACCAATTCCGGATTAAATATCCGCATCTTTTCTACGAACCCGTACTTTCCTCAAGTGCCGCAACTTGAGCCTTGAGGACAAGGCTCTTCTAACCGGAGGAGACTGTAACATTCCGTATTTTCAGGTCATTTATGATGTCATCTATTTTGCTTAATATTGTTTGTTTAACTTATTTAATATCTGGTCTCTTGAATTTGTGCTTTAAATCAGCATTAATCTCTTTAAAAATGCCAAAACAGTTTTTAAAGGAGTGTTTGGGTCAAGCTTTAAAATGGGTCAAAATGGGTTAAAAATAACTTTATGCTTTTGATTCAACTTAGACTAGATAAAAGTAGGGGTAAAAATCAGTTTGTTTAAGTTTTTAAGTAGTAAATCTCATTTTTAAGGTTTTAAGAAATTGTGGTTTGAATCTGAGAGCTTATAGCTCATTTTATTTGCTTGTTTGATTATGCTTTGAATCTTGAAGTTTGGAGATGTTTTTGTGTTTATGAAAGTGTTAAAACACCTTAGAAACAAAGACAATAGACCTGCATTTGTTGGTTTGTATTTTGCCAAGTCTGCCAAAATTGCTAAGTGTTCAAAAAGTTTGAGAAATTGCTTTTTCATTTGCTTTCTATTGCTTATTGTGAATTTCAAAATGCTTTTTGATTGTTGATTCTTGTTCTTTGAGGTTAAATCTTAATCTGTTTGTGGGTCTTAAGTTCATAAGGTTCTATTTGTTAGCTTATTTTTAAGCTCAAAAGTGGTGTTTTGTTAAGATTGCAAAAGTTTAAGAAAATTTTCTAAGTATTTAATCTGTGTGAGCTAGCTTTTTCATGAAGCTTTTTAAGTGCTTATTTGAATTTCAAACTGCTTTTTTTTTGTTGCTTATTGTAGCTTTTTGGCCATTCTTTTTAGTGGTATAAGCCACTAATCCATAAGGATCCTTTTTCTAGCTTATTTTTAAGCTAGAAAAGTTCCCTTAGGCTGTTTGCTTAAGAGTTTGGCCAAAAAGCTCTTTTGATTATTTAGGCTTATTAGCTTATTGCATTTGCTTAATTTAGGTTTAGTTTAGCTTATTAGGTTAGCTTAAATCAATTTTAGCTTATTTCCTTCAGTTTGGAGCTTATTTAAGCTTATTTGCATTTTAGCTTAAAAATTTTAAGTTTTATAGCTTTTTAGTGAATTTGCCATTCTAGCTTATTTTAGTTGCTTATTTTTGTTCAAAAGTGCTTATTAGGTGTAGTTAAGGTTGTAACATTCCGTATTTTCAGGTCATTTACGACGTCATCTATTTTACTAATTATTATTTTTTCGTACGCGTTTACTTTTAATTCTTATTATATATTAAAATCGTGTAAACTAAAAATCAACAATTAACGTAAACGGACACCAAGCGAATTAAAGTTTTCGTCAAGCAAGCAATATATTATTTTTACGAAAGTAATAATCAACTTTTTATATTTTATTTTTATTGGTTGCGTAAAACGTTTACGTTTCGCAATTAAATATATTTAGGCATACCCGAAAGCACCAAAACTTTTCTACGCTTCAACAAGTACCCACATTTATACCCAATACCTAAAAATAACAAAATATCTTACATATATACATGCATAAACCGGATTTGGTGTTTACACAACAAGAAATATCAGCCCATGGATTAATCCATGCAAGCCCAAGCCCACGTGCCATTTGTAAGTATAAATACACCTCTCCATGCCTTGGAGAGGTGGTTGGTTGGTTGTATTTTCATATAGTTATGCATTTTATGTTCTTGTCTTTCTCTCTCTAAAATACCTCATTCCTTCCCACTTTCTCTCTAGTTCTTGTTGTTAGAGATTACTAATATTATTCAATTGGTATCAAGAGCCATGGAGTGGTGTGTTTAGTTTTTGTGTTTATTTTTGTTTGGTTCGTGTTATTGCAAACAATCATCAGTTTCTTTATTTTTTCTTGTTGATTCAAAGCTACTTGGGTACACTAAAATATCATTTACCTTGGTAAATTTGATCTAGTATCTTTAGGATATAGGTGTACAAGCTTTAAATCAAGAAATATTTCATTTTTGGTCATCTTTTGTGTTCAAAACCTTTACAAAGAACAAAATCTTGATTTAAAATTTTTCGGCTTAAAAACCTTAAAGTTTCTATTTTTCTTGTTCCAATAGGGTGAGTAACACTAGTTGTACAAGAATTTTTGCAAAACAACCATAAAAAAGGTGTCTTTTTGTGTTTTAAAATTTTTGAGTCTCGTGTCTGTTGGAGTCGAACAACCCAAGTCGAACAACCTGAGTCGAACAACTCAAGTCGAACAACCTGAGTCGAACAACCCAAGTCGAACAACCTGAGTCGAACAACTCAAGTCGAACAACCTGAGTCGAACAACCCAAGTCGAACAACCTGAGTCGAACAACCCAAGTCGAACAACCTGAGTCGAACAACTCAAGTCGAACAACCTGAGTCGAACAACCCAAGTCGAACAACGAAACCGAACAACTCTTCCCAGTTTAAACCGAACAACCCAAGAGCAGTTTAAACCGAACAACCCAAGTGTAGTTGGAACCGTACAACTCAACTTAGTTTCAAACGAACAACTCAATTTTTTTCTAAATTATACGGTTTATTTCTTGGACTTGTAAAATCCCGTGAAACATTAACTTGTTTTTCCCGGTTTTGTCAAAAATTGGAAAATCCCGTGTAGTTTAAAGAATTAAAACACTAAAAAGACAACTTAATTAAACACAATTTCTTTCTACCACCGTTCGATCAAACAAGTAATCTTTTAACATACAAATTTTGGCGTATCGACGAGTTGTTGGATTTACGATTTAAAGTGTCCTAACTCCTCGAACGTCATGTCATGACCTCTAAATTATGATAGCCCGAACGATAGTACGAAGTTGTTTACAAAAGACATTTAGCCAAACAAAAACTTTAAAGGATACTTGATAACAACATATAAATCTATGTTTAACACCTCACTACAAGTATATATATATGTGTGGCATCACATTGTATATATCATATTCATATGTATACACTTGGCATTATTCTTATACGACCTATATTGGATTAGGTTGCATTCGATTGTTTCCGTGACGCATTTTTATTGTGATATACTTCGTTGATTATCATTTACTCAAGGTGAGTTCATAGTCTCGCATTTCAATCTTTTCAATGTTTTATAAACCCGCGAGGGGAATACATGCTCGTTTACAAACTTGTATATTTTACTACAGTACAATTACCTTTCAATACTTTGTGAGTTCATAGCCCCACCTTTTCTCTTTTAATGGTTTTCTTAAACTGTTTTCGGGGTGAGAATACGTGCTCGTTTTACTACATAAACTTATTGATTTCTATACGTAAGCATTACATGGTTATTTTTACTAAAGCTTGATTTGTTTACTACATGATTTGAGATCGTGAATACCTATATTTGAAACCGTGAATTTTAGACATGATTGTTTTACTACGGACACAAGTGTTTTTCAAAGTGTATGCTATCCAGATTACTGCCTGAATATTATTGCCTAAGTAGTCACTATATTGCCACTTAAGTCCCTACTTTTCATGAACCGTTAATTGCTATTGTAGTAAGCGCGAATGTTGTGGATAGATCTATCGGGACTGACAATCCCCACCCTTACTTGGGTCACTAGTTTGATCGGGTGCATTTAACATTGGGAGTACTTTTAGGTTGTTGGCAAGCATCCTATACATTTGGGGCACAAATCTAGTTAAGGCTTCGGTGTCATGAGCTTAGTGCAATAATATATACTTAGACTTGATGAATGTGTTTCTCTTGTCTACATTACTTGTTTTGGACTTCGGAATATGTACTTAGTCCACCATTACTTCGATCTTGTGGTCCACTTTTAAATACTTCTTGATTTACTGAATCACTACTTGGATTTCGGATGGATTTCGGACGGGATGTGTGACGGTATTGTACATGAAGATGGATTCTGTATTTTATCTATATTCAATGCAACTTTTATTATCTTTAAAAACTTAAGTCATCTTTTGGGTATTATGAAGCTTTTGTTTAATTAAGAATGTTTATGACTTTTAAAACTTATGGGACCTAATGTATGAACTCTGATATTTTGTTATGGCATCGAATGAAATCTTATCTTAAAACGTCCATTTAAGGTCGTTTCCTATATCTTGATTGTTGTACTTTGACGTAGCACCCCATTGTTACCATTCCGCTGCTACCTGATTTTGGGGGTGTTACAAAGGTCCTGTGTTAGCTTATTCTTCTTTTTCATTTGCTTATTAGTGCTTAAATAGCTTAACAGTTAGCAAAAAAGTCATTAAGTGTATAAAACTTATTCTGTCACTCTTTACAGCTTATTTTAGTGCTTATTTTTTATTTATAAAAAAAGTAGTTTTGTAAAAGTTGCTTATTTTTAAGACTTTTAAAAAGTTGTAAAAAAATGAAAAACAAAAACGATTGGGATTAGGGGAAGTCCCAGGTGAGCAAGGCTCGAACCCGGGACCTCTACCCTTCTCACCAAACGTTTTTACACAACACACTCACTACCACTAGCGCCCTTGGGTCTTTTCCGTTTATCTTTGCATTATCTATATACTTGTACACATTTTGAGCTCTTTTTGTTATAAGCTCTTCGAAGCTTATTCCGGGCTTTTTAGAGCTTATTCGATAAGCTGGCTTAAACAGCTAATTTTTCCTAGGAACTTTACAAGTTTTAGGACTTTCCTGTAATTTTTTAGATTTTTCCTCCTTTAATTGTTATTTTTCGAAGTTTAAAACTTTAGAAAGTAATTTAAAAATAGTAAAATAATTTAGAAAAATACAAAAAAATAGTTTTTAGATTTAGAATAAATAGTTTTAGGTTTACAAAGTTTAAAATCTTTTTCATCATTTTTAGATTTTAAATTTCATTTTTAGCTTTTTAATTTAAATTTAGAAATTAGTTTTTAATTATAAAAAGTAGTGAAAATATTTTTTATGTGTTTTTATCCAACATTTAGACTTTTATAAAGTAGAAGAAAATCCATACCTTTTTGGTCATTTTTTAGGAATTAATTTGTCATTTTCTAGAATTTTAATTGATTAAATAGGTTTTTAATATCATAAAAATTATCAAAAATGTATATATAAAAATATAATTTTTTTCTTATATTTTTTTTTTTTGTCATTTTAGAGGTTTAGAAACTAAGTTTCAATTTTTAGGGTTAATATTTGCCTTAGCTAGTTTTTAGTCGCGTTTTTAGGATCCCCGTTTTGCGTTTTTAGTTTAAAATAGTTTTGCCTTAATTGATTTTAAGTGTTTGCATTTAATTTTCCCTTAGTTTTAGAAAACCAATTTAAATCTTGTTCCATTCAAGCATTGATTATCAAAACGACTCTCGACTTTCAATTGCATTCCTCGTTGGGATAACGACACGGGAATCATACTTCCGGTTTACTACAATTGAGGGTTTTGACTATCCTTATTATAAGTATTATATATTTATTTATATATATTTTTTTAAAAGGGTTAGCATCAAACTTAATCATGGATCGACATGCTCATACCTTTTTTGATTTGTTGACTTGAAAAGCTTTAATGTTGCATCTTTCTTGAAATTCTTTAACTTTAACACTTCGTCACTTCGAGAAAGGCGTTCGGTATCAGAGTGACAGAAAATTCTTTGAAATTCTTTGACTTTAATACTTTGTCACTTCAATAAAGACGTACGGTATCAGAGTAGCAGAAGTCTTGAAACATGTACTTGAGCTTTCATGATGTCTTTATGTTTGTCAGTCGGGTATGAGCATGTGGTTATGAATCTTGTGAGTCAGCTGGAATCAGGTACCTTCACCTCCATCTTTAAGAATCCAGCATTAAAACGGTTAGCAATAAAGGGGGGACGAATATGGCTTTGTCATTCACCTATGTTTGGTTGGAATAACCTTCGAATCCGTGAGGATCGACCTGTGATCAGGTAGATTCAATTTAAGAAGAATCTCCTTGACAGGATTTCCAGCTGAAGTATCAAATCTTTCTAACACATGTGTATCAGATTCATCAAACTCAGCATGTTCTCATTATCGAAACGTCTCAAAGCAGACAACACGATAAGAGTGAACCAGTGAGTTACTATCTCACCAATTGAAATAAAAAAATTGATTTGAAAATCAATCGACGTATCACTTTGCTAAAGTGGTTTTGTGACACATCGAGAGTGTTAATCATTCCAAAATTCATCATCAATCGTTAATTTCATATCTGGAAACAAGGTTTGATTTCTATTGAATCGCAACATCATTTCTTTCCAGTGTCACAATTTTGATTTCATATAGATTCGCTCAAGTCACCTACTCATGAGCTTGTTTGATGTTTGACTCAATTAGGGATTTCAATCTTCTATAGTGAATTTTATATCACTCGGATGTTCTGGCAAAATCACAAGGATAATAGGTAGGACTCTTAGTATATTTCTCGTTATTCACATTGTATGAGATAGCAAGCATAATTTGGACAAGTGTCCTAATGAGATTTATGGATGATCTCTTTTGGCTCTAGACTTAATATGTGAACTTTGAATTTTAGTGATCAGCAGGTGGAGTCGACTGCACCTTTCAATATCAAATAACTCAGAGTGAGGAAAAGTCGATAGATATGCGTGTAATCTCGTGAAAATGAATCATGACGTTGTTGAGAGACCTTGAGTGGCTAGGCGAGGTTGTGAATTAGAATAAATGGGTCCATGGACTATCTTCAATGTACAGACAAACAACTTAGTGTTTCTGACAGATTATGTATTGACCCGGTTTCTGCCTAAGTGTATAGAGGGTTCTTTCTTTTCACCCTTTATCATTACATTTCTTTTTCATTCTTCAACCCCTTTAGCGCTTGCCGAGACTTCATAACTAACACCTTGTTGGGTTTATTTTTTTATTCCAGTACTAGCTCCATCTCAGTCGGCACTTTTCCCGATTCTCACTTTTTCTCCTTTTGTATCATACCTAAGGACTTCTACCTAACCAGTGGTTATCACCTGGGTTGATTACCCTCTGGTTTTGGACATGGGATTTGAGTACCTAAGACTAACCGCCTTTAACTTCATAATTTTAAGTTCAATGGGGGATCGGTTCTTTTTGGGTTTTTTTTTCTCACAAACCTCCAAAATCCATTGAAAAAATTTCATTAATGTGTTTGATATAAATATCAAAGATTTACACTTTGAGCGTTCTTTCATTATACCAAAAGATCCCCCTTAACTTGTGAATAGTAATGTGTACATGCTAAGTGTGGAGTGCATTGAGTCCATTTTATATGATCACATTTCAATACAAATTAGGTTCAGTTTAATCACATTTTCTCCCCTTATCCAAAATGTTAATCCCTTGATATTTTGGATATCAATTGATTATAATGTACGGTGGACCAAAATGTTACATAATATCGAACAGGAACATTTTAATGCTCCCCTTTAATTTTTGAGGGTTTATAAGACAATGTTGAGTACAATAATTTGAAATTTTTTGAATTTACTAAGAAATTATTGAAAATTTTCTACTCGAGCACTCCTTAAGGTCACCTTAATATCTACACTACATATATACAAATTTCACAAGTTAATTATTATGTACAAGGTTTGACCTGATTATGATGAGGACTTCATATCTGATACATCATATGGTCCTTTGAAGTTAGTCGCAAGTCACCATAGTACTGCATCCCACCATACGAAAGTTTTCCAAACTTCTCATTATCCTCCTTGACTTGAGCTGTTTGTCGATCGCCTGGATCATAGCTTTTGCTCATCTCCCTATTCATCTATCTCATTTTGTCTTGTAGTTTTTCCTTTCCTTATCCTACTTCAAAAGCTCATTAAGAGCAGTTCAAACATCATCGAGTGTACCGTTACTAAACTTGTGGAGTTTATCAATACGCATCAACTTGTTCTTCTTGTCTTTGTTTTGATAGATGAATCCTCTGGGATTGGAATATGCTGTATAGGCATCCCTACGTTTGAGATCAGGTCTGTACGATATATGGCTTTATGATGTTTGAGCTTTTTTTGGTAATCCTTTTGACACCTAACTGAAGATCTCCATCACGCCTTTAGAAGACAAACTTCTTGTAAACATTCTCGAGAGGACACCAAAAAGCGTGACTGATTCATTAAAATTATAGATTTGTCAGCTTGTCTTGAACAAGAAGAATCAGCTCATGTATTGGAAATCTCTGAAGGCGTAGACGTTTGATAGTCTCCTTCCTTGAATGTATATAGCTTGTCATCATCTCTACGAACGGTGATCCAATCCAAATGTTTGTAGCCGTGCCATTCGACAATTTGAAGCTTTGTGACAGCAATGATTCTACGTTTGGAGTAGACATCACGAGAAGTTCACTCGTTTGCAGCTAATCCATAGATTTGTTAACTTTTGCGTCCCACATTGAGAGATTCCCTAGTGCCATGCTTGTCATAGTTGACGGCACTTACTCAAGATTTTGTTGGGGTCCAAATCTTCAATCCTTTGATATGACCATATCTGCCAGACTGGTCTTGTGGACTAAAAGGTTGACATAAGTACGGCTGGAGACACCACCAGATAGATACGCAAGGTCGTTGTTGATGAAGTGATCAAATGGAATGACTTGCGCCCGTGAGTTAGGTATCAATGGTAGTGGCTTTCGCAGATCATGAGGATATTGCTGACCTTCAGGGTTGTGCCAATGTAGTTGATCTGTGGTTGCCTTGTAGAGTTCATTAAAGAAGTATTCTAGCTCAACCAAGCTCTTGCATGTACCTTTCATCAGCTCAAATGTTGGACCGGCTAATAATTCAGGTGTTAAAGTGTCAATTTTGAGCCGATTCATCATAAATGCTGAGAAGTCCATAGGAGTATCCATTAGTTCATCAAATGATTCACGAGGACCTTCCGCTATCGAGACAGATGCTAACCAAGGGCTGAACTGGTCATGAAATAGAGGTTAAAGTCTTGTTTCCAAATAACAGATCGGGAGTAGGGATTTTTGCTAGTTTTTGAAACCAATCAGGATGCTGAGATGTCTCTTCATCAGATTGTTCTTCAGTAGCTCCTATATTAAACTCCTGATGTGTTGGTTCTTCCAAATCCTTGTCGGTATGCATTGGCTCCTTTGTATGAGCAGACTCGCCAGCAGACTTGTGTTGAGATTTGGACCCATCAGTTGACTTTCCAGTTGTCTTGTATGTCTTTTCCTTTGGAGCACTGGTTGACTCAGGTTCTTTGCCAGCTCTTCTTCTCTTCGACCCCCGATTTGATCCAGCGGAGGGTTCTTCATCTTTATCCTCTTCATCTCGACGTCTTTTAAATGAAACAGTTTTACCATATGTTTCAAGTATAAGTTTGTCACTTTTGTAAGCTTCAACCAATGCGTTGTAGAGATTCTTTTGTTCATTTGATATGTGGATTGACTTATTTCTCTCCATCTTATCAATGAGAATCTTCTTCAGTTCCACTTCAGAAAGGTTGGCGGCTACGGCATGAGATGTCTTGGATTCATTGGATGAACGAGTCATAACCTCAGCTTTGAGTTGTTCGTTTACCGTCTTCTCAATTCTTGGCAAAATCTTAGAGACTTGTGCCTTAACTTGTTCTTTGACTTGGTCCTTGATTATTTTCTTTATGTTGTCATCAAGTTTATTGAGAAAGTCTTTGTTTTCGGCTTGAGCTTCATCTCTGAGTCTATCTGATTGCAATTGAACAGCTGTCTTGACGGATTCATTCATCTTGTTTGCAAGGTATGCATTAACAATGCCGAGAATAGAAGAAACTGTTTCAGCAAATTAGTTCGTTTGCTTGAACTCAGAGAATTCGGTTTCTAGAGTTTTAAGTCTATGGTCAAACCCGAATAAAGAGCCAAAGTTAGGAAGATCTTGCAGGGAGGAGCTTGGAACAATTGTTGGTGTGGGAATTGGTGTTTGTTATATATGTGTGATAAGAGGAGTGGGTGGTAGAGGAAGAGTTGTTGCAAACACAAGAGGTGGCTCGGCAATAGTGGTGACCGGAACATCTACAAGTGAAGTTGCCTCAGTGTTAAGATTAAATATTAAGTCAATACCTGTATCTGGTCTGGGGTTGAGCATGTTAGAAACGAAGCCATATGACATAGAAGAACTATGCTGTTAACCTTCAGGATTGATCAGAGCGATGAGTATCACATGAGTATCTTCTGTTTCCTGAGTTGCTTGAACATTAGGCAGTAGAGCTTCTGTCATCACAGTATCTCTTCCCTCCAGATTAACGTTCACGTCCCGGTATAGCACATTCGCTTCAACCTCTTCATGTGTCTCTTCTTCATTTATCATATCTCCATCAATATTTGCATCTTGAATTACATCATCACTGTCTTCATCATCAGTGGATTCAACATGAGAATGTGTTTGAACCCTTAGATCAAAGCTATCTTCTTCATTTACTTCTTCATCTTGCTTTGCTTCATCATTATGAGTTGAAAACTTAGGATGAACGAAGTCATCACCATCATTGTCAGATTCAGTTCGTTCATCATCATCGTCATCTTCGTGTTCACTCACATTCTCTTCATCATCATCTTCTTCTTCACTTGACTTCCAAGAGATTGCTCATCATCAGATTCATAAGTCGGTACATCGGGAACCCCTGGTGTAACACCAGTTCTTTCATGTCCACCAGAACCGCTAGGTTAAGAGATGTGAAGTTGTGTTTTGCTTCTTTCAATGGCTAGTTTCATTTGTTCAGCCTCAGTCAATGCTATGTCTGAGAGAGTTTCCAATCCAAGAGCTGGTTGCTTTTTCTTTCCAGACTTTGCTACCTTAGCCGTTGCTTTGACTCTTTTACCAGAGGAAGGCTTGGGTGGTTCATCGGACTTTGTCCTGGAAGATCGACGTACATATTTTGGTTTTAGTTGCACCTTTCCAGTAGCAAGATCATGGTAAGTCTTGTACGCTTCAGATTCTTTCATTGCTGGATTGGTTAGATAGTCTGGAAGAATGGCACCGTATCTTTGAACAACTTCATGCTGAGGAATGAATCTCATAGTTACGAGAATAGGATCATCATTAGCCATGTACCAGTCTACCTTGTTTCTTCTTGGAATGGATTGGCTCTTGACGACTTGTGTGATTTGATGATAACTTTTGTGAATCTTGGGTAAAACATGTATTTGTTCTTTCTTGACTCCTTGTTTTCGATCTGAAAAACTAGGTCTTCCCAAAGAAGGTAAAAATTAGTAAATCTTTTCCTGGTTGATACAATCCTCTAAGTATCTAAAGCCTAAAGACTGAAGTGTGTCAATTCCGGTTACTTTACCACTGAGACATTTGTTGATGATGGTTCCAAAAGTTCTCTAAGGTTGAGGTAACGTATCAACTTTGACATCAGAGAGTAATTTGATGTTGCCAGGGTAGCCAAGTTCTCTAATGAAGTTTAGTATTTCCTCTTCAAATGGAGGATCTACAAACTTCTGTCTAGGAATTTTTAGACAAATCAAAAGCATGTTTCTGAAAGTTTCCATATCAAAGGAAAGCTATTCTTGTTCTTTATTGTATCTTATGTTATGCATTTTGATAGGTATCTTTTTGCCCAGACCTTCCTGCATTTTAGTCAGCAGGGGACACTTGTTGTGGATCAAGAAAGCTGGATAATAGGAGCGAGAGGATGAGAACATCCAAAGCTACTTGAAAGGTGGGTTCCTGGGCTTGAATGTGGTGCTTAATTCTGTTGTTGCATCTTCCAATCGTTAAGTCGTTGTTCCCTCTGGAAACAAGTGCATCGTCATAGCGCTTGCTTGTTGTTCTTTTTGTCATACTCATGCTTTGTTAATAAAGAGTCGATACAGTTTTTATATTACCAAGTCTTTATTTTGTCAATATATATAGAGACCAGGAATGGCACTATTGGAAATAACACATTTAGATGGGATAACCATTGTAAGAGTGATACTTAAAATTGACTTTGATGAAGTAATCCAATTTTACTTGATTAGTTTTCAATGTTAAGTCAATTTTAAATTTGCTAATAACACAGTTTTAAGTCAATTTTGGTTGATATAAAATGTTTCTGATAACATTAGCCTTTTGAATCCATTAAGCATGATTGAAACTGGTTGATTAGGTTGAAAATTTGTGGAATTCGGACCACTCTATTTGTATTATTGCAATTTCAGATTATAAAAGTCTCTTTGTGAATTTCGGGCCTAAAGCGTATTGTGATTTTTCGTACTCTACTGATTTATTGCGATAATTCGGACTCTAATTGCGTGTTGAGAATTCAGAACAATCTTGTAATCTGTGAATCGGATACTAAAGGCTCCAGCGAATTGTATACTAAAACTAACTGCGAATTTTTTTAGGAACCTATAAGGTTACTGTGAATTTGGATAATAAAGGCAAGTTGCATTTCGGATACACTAAACCAATGCTGCGAATTCGGACACCTTTGCGTTGCTAATTCGGGTGACACATAGATCTGTGACTTTGTGGTCAACTAAAAACTGTGAATTCGTATATAGCTAAACCTGCGAATTCGGATAGATTCTAAAAATTTTGAATTTTAATTCGAGTGTCCATGTGTTCTTTTCACCACAGATTCAATCATTTAGCCTTATGGGTTTCACAAGAATATTATTTGCAACTTTCAGACACAGATTCAGGCAACAATATTCAAACGAGCATCTTATAACAAAAATTCATGAATTCCCAACAATCAAACAACTCATATATGTGTTTTCACTCATACACACCATCATTTACACATGTAGCATCAATCCATAGCAAAACCACATGATTTTTCAAGAAAAACTCAAATACGCACACTTTGACATACATAATCACACAAATCAATCTCAAATGTTATCTAAATTAAAAGCTGCTATAACCGAGTCATTATCACCCACTGATGATCAAAACCCCTTAACGAATTTACGTTTTTATTCAGTTTTGATTTTTGAAGAACCCTAATTTGATTATTAGGGTTTTCGAAATTGAAACTTTGTAAGAAAGTAATTCCTTCGAGATGTGAGTTCATTGGGGGTGAAAAGAACATTATTTTAATTATACCTTAAGCGCGAAAGGATCTGGAAATCAAGGATGAAGGTGTGGCGATCGTGTGAGGGTTTAAAAAAATGGAGTGTGTGTTGTGTGTGTGTTTGATCGTGGGGTGGGTGTGTTATAAAACTAATTTAGTTTTTGACACATTCACCCCCTAAACTATGAGATCTTTCCCCTTTTTGAATATGAGTTTGTTTAGGCATAATAACAATTCGCACAATGACACTTTAAGTCCTGTAGCTTTTAACTACTTATATACATAACAACATACACTGGCAACATTTTTCTCACTCAAGCATTAAACAAATAACATATAAGCACACTTACGCTAAATTTATTAACGTTCATTAAAGAAGATATTCAGTTATTGTTTTAAAACTTTTATCCCTACTTTATCAAATGGATATTTGAAGTACTATATTTGACATTTTATCCCCTCAAACAACGACCCATTTTCATTTAAAGGAGCTGTAGTCGTTGTTGAGAAGTCAAATTGTCCGTAAAAAAAGCATTTTCTTTGAAAGCAGTGTTTTTATTTTCATGAAAAAAACAATCACCAATTTAATAAGATTTCGTATTATTTTCACTCATAAGCGCTCTAACAAGTCATGAATATAGGATAGCACGGGTTGTGATGCAAAGTAATCACATGCTTGGAACTTGGTCATAGTGTAGACATTGCACGAGAATAAATTCCAGTGTGAGGTAAGTTTTCTTTTTGAAATTACTGGCCTTTTAAGATGAAGAACGGGTTGCTTTCTGACATAATAGAAAGACATTTGGCATGTTTTGAAAAATCATGTGAACTTTGCTCGAATTTCATTTACAGCTCGTTCAGTATGAATGACATTTCTAAGACCGTAAATGTTATCGATTTTCAGAAGACATGCCATTATTACCTCTTTTTATGTTTTTCCATTTTTTAATTTTTATTTGGTTTTGAAGATTTTATATTTTGTTTTTATAAAAAAAATTGAAAAGGAAAAAATCTTTTTGGTTTTTATGGTTTTTAATATATATATACTTTTGTACTGGATTATTTGAATAGGACCACACACTATTCATCAACTTAAATTTTTTTTTGCAATTGTTTCAGAGTTTCTGGCAATAAAAACCCGCATTTCCAGGTTTGTTTGATAAGAAATTCAATTCTTTCTATTGCGAGGGACCTTTTCGTGAAGATGTAAAGCCCGTTGATAACTCCGTTTTGACAAAGTTAAAGTTAATTCCCCCATTCTCAACATGCTCCTTGATAAAGTGAATATGATGTCTATATGCTACGACTGAATTGTTAATACATTGTTGAAACTTAAGGACAATAGCGCTTTTGTTATCAAAGTTAACATTTGAATTTATTGATACATGGCCATAGTCGGTAGATGTGATTATCACTCCAAAGAATTTGAGCAAAAAGAGATTTATGATAAACTGTTTAAAAGTTTCACCACTCTTGAAAAACATTGCATCTCTTTAGAAGTTGATTCTCAACTTAATCAGGAAATTTTTCAAAGGGATAATTCTGTTTCAAATCAAAGTGCTCCAAGTTTTGATCAATTATTTGAATTAAATGAATTGAAAGCTCAGTCCCAAGACAAAGACACGATCATAAAGAAGTTGAAAGATAGAATTAAATCTCTAAGTGGAAAACAAAATGAGGATAAGATTAAAAAGGACTTAGAAGAGATTGAAACTATAAATATTGAATTGGATCATAGGGTGACAAAGCTTATTGCTAAGAATGGGCATTTAAAACAAACCTATAAGCAACTTTATGACTCGATTAAACCAACATGCATTCGATCAAAAGAACAATGTGATGATTTAGTTAATCAAGTCAATCTAAAGTCTGTGGAAATTTCTGATTTAAATGCTAGTCTCCAGGAAAACGTTTTGGTAATTACAACTCTCAAAGATGATTTAAGGAAACTTAAAAGAAAAGCTCTAGTTGATAATGACGTTACAAAACACTCTAGTGATCCAGAAATGATTAAGATTGACGTGGAACCAATAACCCCTAAATTGTTGAATAAACCGACAACTCACTCTGCCTATATTAAGCACACTTAGGAAGAAGCTACCATTTTTAAGGATCTAGTTGAACATGTTAAATCAAAATATCCACTAGATCAATCCTTAGAATCTAATTGTAGGTATGCTAAACTAGTTCAGGAGTTGCTTACAAACATCAGTAAAACCTGTCCTAGTGTTAACAATACTAATGGAAAAATAGTGGCTATGACCCCAAAGAACAAGGACAAAAGAGTTAGATTCACTAAGGCAGTCACATCCTCAGGAAACACATTCATAAAACAACCTCTACATCAAACCTAGTTTCTAACAAACATATGTTGTCTTCTACAGGAGTAAAACCTTCTACTAGTGCTAGCGGATCACAGCCTTTACCCAATACAAAGAAAGATAAGATTTGGCAAACACCAAGTAATACTCCGAAGAATAAAGTAGAAGCCCACTCTAGGAAAGTTAAATCTAGTTTCAAAAATAAAGATTGTGTTGTTCAACCTAAAATAACTGCTCATGTGCAGCATTCCAAGCTTAATGTGAATTCTGACTTAAATGTGTTAAGTGTAATGGTTGCATGCTTTCTGATAATCATGATTTGTGTGTTCTTGATTTTATCAATAATGTGAATGGTCATAAAAAATCTAAATCTGTTAACAAAAGTTCAAAGAGAAAAGTTTGGAAACCAACAGGAAAGGTGCTTTCAAATATTGGATACATCTGGAGACATACTGGTCGGACCTTCACTATAGTAGGAAATGCGTGTCCTTTAACTAGGATTACCACAACTATTGAAGTACTCCTTAGGAAACCAACTGCTCTAGAAAATGAAAAACCTAAACCTGTTGTAACATTGGTTTACTCAAGGAAACCTAGGAAATCTAAAACTAATGTTCCTGTTAGCAAATCTAAGGTTCTTAAATCTGTATCTGCTAACAAAAAGGAACCCAGTAAATCTTGGGGATCCATAGTTTCTGATGTTCCATCTTCCTCTCTTGATGAATGCAGGTCGTCCAAATTGTTCTTTGGTATTTGGACTCCGGCTGCTCTAAGCATATGACCGAAGATCGCTCTCAGCTCACCAATTTTGTCAATAAGTTTTTAGGTACAGTCAAATTCAGAAATGATCATGTGGCAAAGATATTGGGATATGGTGATTATCAGATTAGGAATGTTACGATATCAAGAGTTTACTACGTGGAAGGACTTGGACACAACTTATTCTCCGTTGGGCAATTTTATGATTCGAACCTTGAAGTTGCTTTTCGTCAACACACCTGCTTCATTCGTAATTTGGAAGGTGTGTCTTAAATAGTTTAAAAAAAGTCAAAATAATTGGAGTAGATAAAAGGTTTTAAAGTTTTGGTTTATAAAAATGGATTTTAAGCTATTTTGGGTTTGGCAGTTTTGAATAAAGGGTGTTTTGGACAAGCCAAAACGGGTCAAAGAGGCTATTTGCATGGTGTTACAGGTATTTGGGTGACTTTATCTTGCTCTTAAGGCACTATTTTAAGTGGTTTGAGATAGTTTTTGTGTCAAAATAGTTTTTTAAGGTTTTTCCAAATTCATGTTCAAAATTGTGAGGTTTTAAATACCCACAAGTGATTATTTGATTAAAGCACTTGTGGTTTAAGACTTAAGGTTCAAAAAAAAAAGTGTGTTTGTGTGTCTAAACAAGGCTGTCAGAGCCTTTGTTCATTTTGAATTTATAAGTCAAAACCACGCTTTTCAAACTGCCACACGTTTCTTAAAACCAAAGGAAGGCACTTTTTCACAGGCCAAAATAAGCAAGTAGAAAATGCTTTTTACAGTTTCAAAATTTGTGCCACATGTCCTTTAGATAGAGTAATCAATCTGTTTATGCTTTCTTTTTGCATTTAGGCTTATTTGACAGCTTAAAATAAGCCGTAAAATAAGCTTAATGCAAAAAGAAGCTTAAACAGATTGATTACTCTATCTAAAGGACTTGTGCACAAATTTTGAACTTGTAAAAAGCATTTCTACTTGCTTATTTGTGGCTGTGAAAAAGGCTCCTTTGGTTTTAAGAAACTGTGGCAGTTTGAAAAGCTGGTGGTTTTGGACTTTAAAGTCAAAAGAACAAAGGCTCTTGACAGCTTGGTTTAGACACATCTAACACAAATTTTTTTTTGAACCTTAAACTTAAACCACAAGTGGCTTAATCAAATAAGCACTTGTGGGTATTAAATAACCTCACAATTTTGGAACATGATATGGAAAACCTTAAAAACCTATTTGACACAAAAAAACATTTCTCAAATCCCAGCTTAAAAATAGCTTAAGAGCTTAAGATTAAGTCACCATAATACCTGTAACCCATGCAAATAGCCTCTTTGACCGTTTTGGCCTTGTGCCAAACACCCTTTATCAAAACCGCCAAACCCAAAATAGGCTTAAATCATTTTTTTAACCAAAACTTTAAAAACCTTTTATCTAATCATACTATATTTTGACTTGTTTAACTATTTTAAGACTAAAAGTTTTGCTTATGGAAAATAAGCTAGTTTTCTTCAGCTAGCTTATATTACACTATTATGCAGTTTTTATGTTGTAAACTAAAAATTAAATAAACTTAACCTAATGAACACTAAAAACAGCTAGATATTAGACTTAAACAAACATGTTTGAAAGGAATAAAAGCAAATAAGCTATTGTCTAAAGCTAAAAATTAAGCTAAATGAGAATTTAGATATGAGACCTTGGATTTTTGTTGTCTCAGAACCAAGGCCACTCTTTCTGAGTGAGTGGCCTAAAAAGCTGTCCTAATGGCTCCCTAGCCTCTATTCCCTGAGCAATAAGCTCAATAAGCTTATATGAGCTTATTACTTCAAAAGCTTCCAAATTCACAATCAAATGAAGTAAATTCAACCTAAAACAGTACTTAAGAAAATCTGAACAAGTTATTATACTGAATTTGGAGCATATTAACAATGGATTAAGCTCAAATTAGTTATTGAGAGCTTATTGAGTTAAAACGGCTTAATTTTTCATTAAAATGGAAAATTACAAGTGCATACAAGGAGTTAACTTAAAAATACTTTAAATGACAATAAAAACTTAACTAAAAACTGAGTAAAAACTTAATAAGCTGGAAATAAAAAATGGAATAATTGCCACAATGGCTTACAAGGCTATTTATAGCCGAAAAAGTAACTAAGTCTTCTTTTTCTTGTTGTGCTTGTTTGTAGACACACAAACACAGGTGTGTTTGTTGTGTGAGAGTGTTTAAAGCTCTAATCTTGGCCCTTCAATCTTCAAAATTCAATCTAAGCCGTCGAAATGGGTCTTGGGGGATGTGGGATTGCCAAGTTGGCATCTTATGGCTGAATCTTATCTTTCTTTGTATTGCCTGAAGGCTGTGATCCGCTAGCACTAGTAGACGGTTTTACTCCTGTAGAAGACAACATAGGTTTGTTAGAAACTAGGTTTGATGTAGAGGCTGTTTTTGTGATTGTGTTTCCTGAGGATGTGACGGGCTCAGTGAATCTAACTCTTTTATTCTTGTTCTTTGGGGTCGTAGCCACTAATTGTTCACCAGAATTGTTGATACTAGGGCAGGTTTTACTGATGTTTGTAAGCAACTCCTGAATTAGTTTAGTATATCTACAGGCAGATTCTAAAGAATGATCTAGAGGATAATTTGCTCTAACATGATCAACTAGATCCCTAAGAACTGCAGCTTCTTCCTGAGTGTGCTTAATATAGGCAGAGTGAGCTGTCCTTTTATTCAACAATTTAGGGGTTATTGGTTCCACATCAATCTTAAGCATCTTTGGATCAATAGTGTGTTTCGTAACAGCATTATCTACTAGAGCTTTTCCTTTAAGTTTCCTTAAGTCATTCTTGAGAGCTGTAATTTCTAAAACTTTTTCCTGAAGACTAGCATTTAAATCAGAGATTTCTACACACTTTAGATTGACTTGATTAATTAAATCATCACATTGTTCTTTTGATCGAATACGTGTTGGTTTAATCGAGTCATAAAGTTGCTTATAGGTCTGTTTCAAATGCTCATTCTCAGCAATAAGCTTCGACACCCTATGATCCAATTCAATATTTATTGTTTCAATCTATTCTAAGTCCTTTTTAATCGTATCCTCATTCATTTTTCCACTTAGGGATTTAATTCTCTCTTTTAACTTCTTTATGACCGTGTCTTTCTCTTGGGACTGAGCTTTCAATTCAATTAATTCAAATAATTGATCAAAACTTAGAGTACTTTGATTTGAAACAGAATTGTCCCTTTGAAAAATTTCCTGATTAAGTTGAGTATCAACTTCTAAAGAGATGCAATGTTTTTCAAGAGTGGTAAAACTTTTGAACAATTTATCATAAATCTCTTTTTCAACAAAATCCTTTTAGTTGAGAAGCTCAGTCTCAAGTTTCAGACACTTTTTACATTCATGCACATTAACAGAGACATTATCCACAGAAGAATTCATAATTATGTTCGCAATATCTTTGTTAATGACTTGTTCCAAGAGTCGTTCGTTTTCGTTCAAAACTTGATTCAATTTAACTTCAACTGTTTTTTACTCTAAACGATGTTTTTCCACAGCCTGTTCCATTTTATGAAAGACATTTTGGACTTTAGAAAGTTCATCAACCAATTATTGATTGAATGTGTTAAATAAGTCCTTCAGAGCTTTTACAAATGGAATTATTTCATCCCTAAAACAAGCTTTTGTATGTTCAAACCCCCATGAGCCCTCATTGATAGTTGTGGGGGTGGTTCTTTCTTTGATAACCACGTCAAAATCAGCAAGATGGTATTTAAGTTTCTTCAAACTCGTATTAACCATGATGACTTTAGGAAGTTCTTTTGGAACCTCAACTTTGGTGGGTCTACTAGAAAGAGTGGGTTCTAGAGAATTTACAGAATTCTGAGACCAAAAGGCTTGTTCAGCAGATAATTCAGTTTGTGGAATAAATCGTTTTTCAAAATCTTGAGAAAGTTGATTAAGGACAGCATAATCGACTAGTGTTGTATTAACTTTCTTTTCTAACATCATAGGATCTTTTTGTTTTAAAATCATTTTTGAACGACTCTCTTCAGCAAGCATTAAGGTCTCTTCAGAGTCAGGAATTACAATGGGATTAGTTTTTTTCAATTATATCACCAACTTATAGCTTTGGTTCCAACTGCTGAGCTTTCTTCGGATAGAAAGGATTTTAAAAACCTAGAGCTTGTTTAGTGGTATGATCATTGAAAAACTGAGGTTTTGTCAACATGTGAATAGTTTGTGCAGATTGATCTCTTTTAAAAACAATATTATCTAGCTTTTTTGATCGCTTTTTAAAGCTATTTCCTAACAATGAGTTTGATTGTAGTTTTGAAACACACGGTAAAATAATTAATATATATTAATTACCAAAGGGCAATCAATAACTTTCCTAAAGTCTCCTTTAAGAAAATCCCACTCTTAAAAGATATATATAAAATATATAATACATATATTTAACCGGGAAATATGATCACCCGGGTCGTTTCCCCAACGACTTGTAAAATTGAAACCACGTTTTAGCTCGGATTATGATTTGAATGAGAGAAAGATATTTTTGAGTTTCTATAACTACTAATTAAAAGCAACAATTAAAAATAAATTAAAGCTCATTAAAACTTAGCAGACTTAAATGGGGTTGCAAATTAAAAGCGACAAATAAGAAAATATACTAAATTTAACTCCCAAAAATGTAACTAAATTTCTTAACCTAAATTAGGAAAAGCTAATTTTAAGAAAATGAAAAACATTTTTTGGATTTATTTTTGAATTTATTTGAATTAAAACTATTTTTAACTATTTTTAAAATTAAAATCCTATTTTTAAACTTAAATTTAAAAGCTCAAAAATGAAAATTAAAATCTAAAAGTGGTGGAAAAATTTTTTGATTTTCTTAATGTAAACCTAAAGCTATTTTTTTATAAACTAAAACTATTTTTTTTTGTATTTTTCTGAAACGTTTTTCTATTTTTTATGTATTTTCTAAGATTTTAACTTTCGAAAAATCCTAAAAATAAACTAATTAATGGAAAAAAATGTTGATAAAAAATTCATAGAACAAGTCTATAAAGTTATAAAGGATTTTAAGGAAAAATAAGAAGAGGCTAACGCTTCACTAATAAGCCGGTGTAAAATGCTTAAAATATAGCTACGACTTATAAATGGTGCATAATCCCAAAATTGTGTTTTTAATAAAAGAAAGGAGATAATAAATCGGATGAGCTTAATGAAGGCACATGATGGTTAACCGTTGGGTCTATAAGCATGAGGTCTAGGGTTCGAGGTTGGTATACACCCTTTTTGCACTTTTTTTTATTTTTCACTTTTTGCAAAAACTAAGATGGATTTAAGACGGGAACAATTATAAGCATTTTAATAAATGGAACATAAGCTAAAACGCAAAAAACAAGCTAAGAAAGAGCTATGAAGTTCTGCTTCAGTAGAAGGCTTTCTTTTGAGCTATTTTAGCTTATTTGGACTAAAAGCTTTGCACAAGCTTCATTATAAGCTCAAATTCAAAAATAAAAGAAGTTCTGGATAGCTTATAATGAGTATAAGCTAATCCAAACAAGCTACTTAACTAGATATTACTTAAAGCTAATTGAAATGAAAATCATTAGGCACACTCTGGCCACTAGCAAGAATTGCTTAAAAAATCTAATAAGTAAATAGTTAAATAAGCTATAAGATAATCTAAGCTTTTGAAAACATAGTACCTATTCATATAAGAAACATGAAAACAAATCATAAATCAAAGTCCTATAAGCTACAAATTCCTAAATTAAGAAGCAAATCTTCGGACACTACTTGTTTTTGCTTTTTTGGCTAATTAATGACTTTTTAAGCTTAATGTACTAGGTAAAATAAATAGTGAATGTAAACTAAGACTTGATTTTCTTAAGCTATTAACTAATGCTATATTTAACGTGAATTTTAAGAACCTAAATCTTAAAAATTATTAGCTAAAAGGAATTAAAAATGACAGCAATGTATATACTTTAGTTTAACTACTGGTGCTACTTGACAATCTTCTCAGAAACAAATATGCAGGTATCCTAGAGGGTACTGTACTTAAACATCTACTTGAGTATTGCTAAACACAATCAAAGCACAACAAAACATTAGGATAAGCTTGGTTCAAAATTTTCACAAGTGAAACCACAAGGGAAATTCCCCTGGTGCTGAAACATACATATTAAGCCCTAACTTTTTAATTTTTGAAAACTAACTTTTAAAAACTCTTTTCCTATTGGTTATAAGAGAAATTTAAGCTAACTCAAATAATTTGCACAAAAACCTTTGACTTTTTGAGGTCAAAACCGCTATGCCAAAATACTCCCTTAAGGAATTGACATATTTCATTCGTGGTATGATTTTTGTAAGTTAATTAACAGACTTAAGTACCAGATTTTTAAAGCTTTAAATCACCTTAATAAAACATGATCTCACTACTAGATAAGCTTAATATCAAGGTTTATCTGACTATGCATACTATTATTTTTTAGGTTTTTTAAGTTTTTAAGACAGATTATGAAATACTATTTGTCTACAACTTATAAGCTTAAAAACAGATTTAAAATTAAATTTTAATAAGCAAGACTTAAAACACAAATAAGCTCAATAAGCAAACTAAATTAAGTAATAAGCAGATCTTTACTATGACTACTATTAAGTAAATATTAAAAAACAAGATAGTAAAGGAGAATTACTTGAAGCTTTAGCTAAACACCAAAAGTCTATTAGCTCTTTAGAGCTTATCTACTAGCTCTGGCTATTTACAATAAGCCTAGGTAATTGTCATGAGAGTCCTTCCGTAATTGGTTCTCCTTCAAAGTTATCAAGTCAAAATAGTTAGGTGATTAGATGATTTTATGATTTGACGTTTAATTAAGGCTTGTTTTAAGCGAATATACTGCTAATAGGACTTATGAAGAGCTTATGAAGAGTTATAAAACAGTAACATGATCATTTGAATTTATTATAATAGCTTTTAGTAATATCATTTTATATAATAAGAGAACTAGGATTTCATTATGAAAAGCGATTTACCAATACTTTTGAATGGGAAATTAGCAATTAAGCTAATATGGATTTAATATTATATAGCTATACAAAAGTTACCTAAATTAAGCTAAAACTTAAAAACTACTAATAATAAAAGCTACTAAAAAAACTAGGTGGTAAGTGTGTGATAGTGAGCTCTATTTATAGGCTGTTGATGAAGATTCTAGGCCTTGCCTTGCTTCCCAGCTATTTTTCAATCTATGCCCATACAAATCTCAGATGTTGAGCAAATCATTATATAGCCGTTGCAGATTACTAGGTAGGTCACTAGGTTTGCAGGCGTGGCAATCCGTGATTGAGACACCTTGTGTTTCTTTTAGGCATAATTTAGTGTAAAAAATGAGTCCCCTTGTGCTTCTTTGCCATAGCCACGAGTAAGCCTTTGCTTGTGAGCTAATGAAAGCTTTGATTTGACTTAATTATCCCTGCCATTGTGTTGTAGAGCCTCTGAATTGTCGTCTTTGACCCTCAATTTCCAAAAGCCCTTTGATTTACCTTGGTTGGTGAAATGGGGACGAAGCATGAACAGTAACATGCTTCGCGCCCTTTATAACTGTAAAACGGGTAAAATTGATTTAAACTTTGGGCTTTTTGCAATATTGGTCCCTGTGGTTGGTTTATAAAAAAGTAAGGTGTAAAAAGGACTTTCATAAATGACAGAAATGGTCCTTGTGGTTTTATAAAAGGGTATTGGGCTAGGGGCAATGGGCTTTTGGATCCGGGTATGATCCATTTAGGTTTAGGGACCATTTGTGTGATTTTTGAAACTTGAGGGACTATTTGGGTAACATTTGGGATTTGTCTTCTAGTGAGTTGACTTCTGTTGACCCATAGTTGACTGAAGTTGACTTTCTTTGACTTTGGCTTTGAATCTTTGGCTCTCTTGTACTCTTCCGTTTCTCGTGTCCGTGTTTGCCCGTTTTTTGACGGTTTTCTTATGATTTTTGATATATCCGTACCTGCACACACAAAACACAAAAACAAGCATATCTTTGCCATTTTTAGTCTGTTTTGGGTTTAATTGGGCTATTTTAAGTACAAACTGATATGTGTATTTTACACTTATCAAAATTCCCCAAACTAAACGATTGCGTGTCCTCACGCAATATCATATGCCTTATAACCAATAATCTCAAAATCCCCAAATAACCTTTGAAACAGTAGCAAAGTTTTTGTTGAGAGAGCTAAGAGACACAAGTTTAAAACACGTCCGAATTCCTTTTCAAATTTTTTCATTTTTATTTTTTTGATTTTTTTAATAAAATTAAAATGCCTAACTACAACTTATTTGTGTTGACCATAATGGTATTTGTTTTCATTACCTATTGTACATTTTAGGATCATGGAACAAAAAGCACATTTAAGTGTTAAAGATACTGCGTCATTTCTCGATTTTTTTTCACTTTTCCATTCTTAAGCTTAAAAATAGATCACCGTAAGTACGAGCTAAGATGTTAAGACTTCTTTTAATTTACAAATTGTGAATTGTCTCTTCCGCAAATAATAATTCATATATTTAGGTGTGTGTGCTCAAATTATTTAGGCCATTAAATTCCACATATAATGATAGTTGAAATACGACCAAGTCTTACACATGGGCCTTTTGGGTCTAATATGTTCTAATCACTTAATAAGATCACAACTCAAAGCAAACAAAAGCTCCTTTAGCTTAGGAATCATTAGTCACCTTGCCCTTGAATGACTTTCTTCGCTAACATCCCACAGTTCGGTAAGTGCTAAGCTTTTTGACACCCCATCCGGATGTTAATATCGAGGACGCATGAACTTCTGATGAAAAGCCCTTGTAGACTTTTGGCAAACCTTAGTTCAAAAGAATACCTTTGGCCTTTTAGAAAAGGAAATTTTACTATTTATTTTATAACTTGCAATCATTTTTATTACTATTTACTTATTTAGGCTAGGAACCGGTATCACTTTTCTTTCGATGACACATCGGCCACGCCCCGTACAGAGCTCGTGTACTTATTATGATTCTCAACCTAAATAATAATCCTCCACCCTTTTTTCCGATGTCACCTCGGGAGCGAACGACAATCGCCCCATCACATCTTTCCCATACGTATTTGATACATTTATTGCGATGGAGTTTGTATATTTTGTTACTAGGATTTATAACTTGCATCCTTTTTATTTACCAACTACATTTTTTTTAAACTGATTCAACACATTATTTTTGCAAATAGAAAAAATTTCGTTTTAGAAAACCAAAGTATAAACTTGAACTAAAATTCTTATTTCCAACGATGTTGACTTTCATCATCTATACAGCTTTTTTTTGAAATAAGTTGATTAGACTTTAAGAGTTAAACTCTAATTTGTTAAAAATTAAAGAGAACTCGTATAATTAATATTTTAAGAACTTCGAGGGAAGAAAAACCAAAGTTATATTTTTATAAGCTGTAAGTTTTCCAAATAAACTTTGTTTTGCATCCTATAATTAGTAATCAACACTATCATCGCTCTTTTTGCAATTTAAAATCTCTAATAGTGAATTCGCAATACTTAAGCTATTTACAAATCCAACTCGTCATTTAATATATCTACTTGAGATTTGCACAAGCCTTCATTTACTAATGATGGCAAGTTCGCATGTTGAAAGTCTAATGAGACTAGCACAAACTATCATCATATAATGTTAAAGAGAGAGACAAGTAGAACTTCTACAAGTATTACGATCGGGTTAAAAATTACTTTTTATTCTCACCAACAGAAAACCTACATTCGTGTCTAAACACTTACTTTTTTTTTCTTTTTTACTAATATTTTTATATTTTTTTCATTTTTTTTAAATAGTGATCTAAAAATTTGATTTTTTTTGCTATTTTTTTGGGTGAAAACGCGTGTACGTTGAACAATAACAATACTGCAGTGCAACATCAAATCGATAGATTCCCTCCACTAAACTAAAACGAAACATTTCTCAAATGTTTAAGGTTTTCGGTCTCTACGAAAATTAAGCATTTATGAATTATGCAAGATAAAGTTTAATAAATAGTTAAGATGATTTCACAGGGTATCGGTATATCCCAAATAATTTCAAAACAAAGGATTAGAAACTCGAGTGAAACGGGATACAACACCGGACACGAGAGTCTTTAGAAATTTTTGGTTCAATCTTGCAAAAATGCACAAGAACAAACAACAAACAACAAACAACGAAAAACTGGATAGCCACAACACATCACAACACACTATTTAAGAAAATAGAAAGAAAATGGATAAGCATGAGGTGAACTCCCACAAAGCGGCTTGTTTTTGGTTACCGAGTCGCAAGCTCTACTCAATCCCTGCATTCAATTGTCCTTAAGGAAAGTTTGGAGACTCAGGTACTAAAACAATGGTGGTGTATCCCCTCCATAGTAATGCTTAAGATGGTGGCAGTTGACTTGAATTAGTACCTTGTGGATGGACAATTTGGTATGTGCCATAAGGAAAATTCGTTTATAGTAGAAAGGACTGAACATCAGGACTTAAGCTTTCCGAGACAAATCTTAATGGGAGTGATAAAGCTAAGACCCTTGATCACCATACATTGAAGATCTCGATCTTGATCTTTGAGTCAGTGAAGTTTCTTAGTCTTATCCTTGTAGATTAATGAATTCTCTATAAGCTTGATCTCGATGCTCGTTTCATACCACGCGCGTGGAGCTTGTTTCAACCCATAAAGAGCTTTCTTTAGCTTGTACACGTGATTGGGGTTATCTTTATCCACAAACCCGTCCGGTTGGCTAACATAAACCTCTTCCCGTAGATTACCATTCAGAAACGCAGTCTTCACATCCATTTGGCAGACGACCATGCTCATGTGAGCGACAAACGCGAGAAAAATCCTTATAGCCTCTAATCTTGCAACCGGAGCAAAAGACTCTTCAAAATCTATTCCCTCTTATTGATGATAACCATGAGCCACTAAACGAGCTTTGTTCTTTAGTATACCTCCCAGTTCGTCAAGCTTCACTTTGTAGATCCACTTTAAAGTAATAATCATAACTTTATCTGGTCGGGGTACTAGCTCCCATACTCCAAGGCGTTCAAACTCATTGAGCTGTTCTTACATTGCTTCTATCCAACATGATTGAGTTAAAGCATCTTTATACATCTTGGGTTCAACAGCAGTGAGGAAAGCATCGTAGTGATAGAAAATAGCTTGCTCATGTAATTGCAGCCTTATGGAAACTAGTTTATCAAGTTCACCAATTATATTTTCAAGTGGACGATCCTTAGTCCATTTGCTATTGTGTTCAGAAATTTGGTGATCGGGATGCATAATTGTATGAGAAATATCCGACGATGAAGATTGATCAGAAGGAACTTTTGGAATTAGGATACCAAAGTACGGATCATTACCCATATGTGCAACTTTAATATCATGATTGTCTTCTTCAACATCGTTAAGAATAACGGGAGGTTGAGTTTCAGGTGTTGTTTGAGAGTTACTTGGTGATGGTACATCTTAGTCAACATTTGTTGAAGAAGGTGAACCGGTTGATACATCGGGAACTGGAGCAACTACTTCATGAATTAGAGCAACGACTTTAGTGGCTGGGTAATCAACACTGGGTGAAGGAGTGAGTAATTCATCAAACATCGGTTGAAACAAAAGATCCCAATCACTTCTTGAAGGTGGTACAAACGGTGTTGAAGGAGGAGGGTTTGGCACGAGTCCTGAACTGATTGTTGCAGGAGTCATTTCATGAAGTACGGGTCCTGAACTGCTGTGTTCAGAAGCCATCGCATTCAGCTCATCAAAGTCTACATGAATTGTTTCAATGATTCGTCTGGTACGTCGGTTGTAAATTTGAAATGCTTTCTTTGTGGGTGCATAACCAATGAAAATACCAATATCAGCTTTCGGTTGTAATTTACCCAAGTTCTCACTATCATTTGTTGGATAGCAAAGTGCACCAAATACATGGAAGAATGATAAGTCGGGAGGTTTGTCATGTAAAAGCTCATATGGTGTTTTGCCATGTCGAAGACGTATGATGGAACGATTTTGGGTGTAACATGCTGTAGCAACTGCTTCTGCCCATAGGAATAACGGAGCTTTTGCGTAAATCAACATTGTGCGGGCAACTTCAATTAGCGTACGATTACGTCTTTCAACGACACCATTTTGCTATGGAGAGCGAGCAACAGATGTTTCATGAGAGATGCCAACCTTCTCATAATATTCACGCAAAGTTTGATTAACAAATTCAGTTCCATTATCTGTTCTTATTCGTCGGACAGTCACTTTAAGCCGCACTTAGATCATCTTGAGAAACTTGATTATGAAATCTGGAGCTTCATCTTTTGACCTTAAGAACTTAACCCATGTGAATCGAGAGTAATCATCGACAATGACGAGGATGTACTTCTTTCCATTAATACTTGCGACACGCATTGGTCCACAAAGATCCATGTGTAAAAGATAGAGTTTTTCTTGGTTGGTGTCTTCAGATTTAGGTTTGTGGGGTTTCTTCTTGCTTTTACCCATTGCACAAGCAGAACACAAATGGTCCTTTTCAAATTTAAGCTTAGGGAGACCACGAACAAGACCGTGTCTAGCTAAATGGTTGATTGCACCAAAGTTCAGATGAGACAGACGTCGGTGCCATAGCCAGGACTTAGTCTTTGAGGCCTTTGACAAGAGACATATAGGAGAGGACGCCATCATATCTCCAAGAGACAGAGTGTACAGATTGTTGCCTCGAGATCCAGTCAATAGATCAACACCTTCTAAATTATGAATGAAGCAGGTGTGTTGACGAAAAGCAACTTCAAGGTTCGAATCACAAAATTGCCCAACGGAGAATAAGTTGTGTCCTAGTCCTTCAACGTAGTAAACCCTTAATATCGTAACATTTCCAATCTAATAATCACCATAACCTAATATCTTTGCCACGTGATCATTTTTGAATTTAACTGTACCCAAAAACTTATTGACGAAATTGGTGAGCTGAGAGCGATCTCCGGTCATATGCTTGGAGCAGCCGGAGTCCAAATACCAGAGAACAATTTGGACGACCTGCATTCATCAAAAGAGAAAGATGGAACATTGGAAACTTTGGATCCCTAAGATTTACTGGGTTCTTTTTTGTTAGCAGATACAGATTTAGGAACCTTAGATTTCTAAATATATCTTTTTCTCTTTTCTCTCTCAATTCTCTCTCCTCTTTCTCTCTCTAAACAACTCAATCTTTCTTTCTCATTTCTAGTTCGATTTCGTGAACGATTGTATGAAGTGAAGTGTTAACGGGATCCTACAATAAGAGTGATTACTCAACTTTTCTTTATATTCACGCAAAGTTTGATTTAACAAATACAGTTCATATTATCTGTTCTTATGCGTCGGACAGGTACTTTAAGCCGCACTTGCATCATCTTGAGAAACTTGATTATGACATTTGGAGCTTCATCTTTTGACCTTAAGAACTTAACCCATGTAAATCGAGAGAAATCATCGACAATGACGAGGATGCACTTCTTTCCATTAATACTTGCGACACGCATGGTCCACAAAGATCCATGTGTAAAAGATAGAGTTTTTCTTGATTGGTGTATTCAGATTTAGGGTTCGTGGGGGTTTCTTACTTGCTTTTTGCCTATTGCACAAGCAGAACACAGATCGGTCTTTTCAATTTTAAGCTTAGTGGAGACTCAGCTAATATGGTTGATTGCACCAAAGTTCAGATGAGTCAGACGTCGGAGTCATTAGCCAGGACTTGTCTTTGAGGCCTTTGACATGTGTCATATAAGAGAGGTCGCTATCATATCTATAAGAGACAGAGGTATTCAGGATTGTTTCCCTCGAGGGTACAGTCAAGAGATCGACACACTTCCAAATTACATGAAGCAGAGTTGTGTTGACGAAAAGCAACTTAAGCTTCGAGTCACAAAATTGCCCAAGGGAATAAGTTGTGCCAAGTCCCTTCCACATAGTAAACCTTGAGATCGTATCATTATCGTTAGCCTCAATTTATGAGTTTCGAACAAGGAAGTTTCCGGTCACTCCCGATGGAGCTTGGACTTTAATTAGTTAATGTTGTAATAGGATAATATCGGGAAATCTGGCTCGATAGTTTTATTAATATTGTATATGTTTGGTTCAATCCCAAGCAAAACCCGAGCCCGGGTTGGGTCTAGTTATTTATCCCGCGCCTTCACATTTTAAGTTCTGTCGGGGTTTATAAGGAATTTTTCCACTTGGAAAAGTAAGTTGTTCATTTTTCTAAATTATATTTTTCTTCTTCTTTCTCCTCTAATTCTCTCTCTCTTTATCTCTCTAAACAACTCAATTTTCTTTCTCATTCTAGTTCGAATTTCGAGAACGATTTTATGAAGTGAAATGTTAACGGGATCCTACAATGGAGATAGCAACTTCTTTTAATATTCACGCAAAAAGTTTGAATAAACAAATTCAGTTCCATTATCTGTTCTTATGCGTCGGACAGGTACTTTAAGCCGCACTTGCATCATCTTGAGAAACTTGATTATGACATTTGGAGCTTCATCTTTTGACCTTAAGAACTTAACCCATGTAAATCGAGAGAAATCATCGACAATGACGGAGGATTGTTACTTCTTATCCATTAATACTTGCGGACACGCTTATGGTCCACTAAAGATCTCATGTGTAAAGATAGAGTTGTTCTAGGTTGGGCTGCGTCTTCAGGATTTAGGTTCTTAGGGTTTCTTCTTGCTTTTGCCCATTGCAAAAGCAGAACACAGATGGTCCTTTTCAAATTTAAGCTTAGGGAGACCTCTAGCTAAATGGTTGATTGCACCAAAGTTCAGATGAGACAGACGTCGGTGTCATAGCCAGGACTTAGTCTTTGAGGCCTTTGACAAGAGACATATAAGAGAGGACGCTATCATATCTCTAAGAGACAGAGTATACAGATTGTTTCCTCGAGATCCAGTCAATAGATCGACACCTTCCAAATTACAAATGAAGCAGGTGTGTTGACGAAAAGCAACTTCAAGGTTCGAGTCACAAAATTGCCCAACGGAGAATAAGTTGTGTCCAAGTCCTTCCACATAGTAAACCCTTGAGATCGTAACATTCTGTTAGCCTCAATTTATTGAGTCGAACAAGGAAGTTCGGTCACTCCACGATGGAGCTTCGGTCTTTAATTAGTTAATGTTGTAATAGGATAATATCGGGAATCGGGCTCGATAGTTAATCTAATATTGTATATGTTTCGGGTTTAATCCCAAGCAAAACCCGAGCCCGGGTCCTAGTTATATATCCCGCGCGTCACTTTTAAGTGTCGGGGTATATAAGGAACTTTTCCACTTGGAAAAGTAAGTTGTTCATTTTCTAAATATATCTTTTTCTCTTTTCTCTCTCAATTCTCTCTCCTCTTTCTCTCTCTAAACAACTCAATCTTTCTTTCTCATTTCTAGTTCGATTTCGAGAACGATTGTATGAAGTGAAGTGTTAACGGGATCCTACAATGAGAGATACCAACTTTCTCTTAATATTCACGCAAAGTTTGATTAACAAATTCAGTTCCATTATCTGTTCTTATGCGTCGGACAGGTACTTTAAGCCGCACTTGCATCATCTTGAGAAACTTGATTATGACATTTGGAGCTTCATCTTTTGACCTTAAGAACTTAACCCATGTAAATCGAGAGAAATCATCGACAATGACGAGGATGTACTTCTTTCCATTAATACTTGCGACACGCATGGTCCACAAAGATCCATGTGTAAAAGATAGAGTTTTTCTTGGTTGGTGTCTTCAGATTTAGGTTCGTGGGGTTTCTTCTTGCTTTTGCCCATTGCACAAGCAGAACACAGATGGTCCTTTTCAAATTTAAGCTTAGGGAGACCTCTAGCTAAATGGTTGATTGCACCAAAGTTCAGATGAGACAGACGTCGGTGTCATAGCCAGGACTTAGTCTTTGAGGCCTTTGACAAGAGACATATAAGAGAGGACGCTATCATATCTCTAAGAGACAGAGTATACAGATTGTTTCCTCGAGATCCAGTCAATAGATCGACACCTTCCAAATTACAAATGAAGCAGGTGTGTTGACGAAAAGCAACTTCAAGGTTCGAGTCACAAAATTGCCCAACGGAGAATAAGTTGTGTCCAAGTCCTTCCACATAGTAAACCCTTGAGATCGTAACATTCTGTTAGCCTCAATTTATTGAGTCGAACAAGGAAGTTCGGTCACTCTACGATGGAGCTTCGGTCTTTAATTAGTTAATGTTGTAATAGGATAATATCGGGAATCGGGCTCGATAGTTAATCTAATATTGTATATGTTTCGGGTTTAATCCCAAGCAAAACCCGAGACCAGGGTCTAGTTATATATCCCGCGCCGTCACACTTTTAAGTGTAGGGTATATAACGGGAACTTTCACTTGGAAAGTAAGTGTTAATTTTTAAATATATCTTTTCTCTTTTCTCTTCAATTCTCTCTCCCTCTTTCTCTCTCTAAAACAACTCACCTCCTCTTTCTCATTTCTAGTTCGATTTCGTGAACGATTGTATGAAGTGAAGTGTTAACGGGATCCTACAATGAGAGATACCAACTTTCTCATAATATTCACGCAAAGTTTGATTAACAAATTCAGTTCCATTATCTGTTCTTATGCGTCGGACAGGTACTTTAAGCCGCACTTGCATCATCTTGAGAAACTTGATTATGACATTTGGAGCTTCATCTTTTGACCTTAAGAACTTAACCCATGTAAAATCAGAGAGAAGGAAATCACATCGACTATTGAACGAGGATGTTTTACTTCTTTCCATTAATACTTGCGTACACACATGTTCCCAAAGATCAATGTGTAAAACGATAGAGTGTTTTCTTGTGGTGTCTTAGGGATTTAGGTCGTGGGGATTTCCTACTTTGCTTTGACCATTGCACAAGCAGAACAAGATGGTCCTTTCAAATTTAAGCTTAGGCGCCTCTAGCTAAATGGTGATTGCACAAAGTTCAGATGAGACAGAGTCGTGGTTTGTCTATTAGCCAGGACTTAGTCTTTGAGCTTTGACAAGAGACATATAGATGAGGACGCGTATCATATCTACTAAGAGACAGAGTATACGATTGTATCCTCGAGAAGATCAGTCAATAGATTGACCATTCCAATTACAATCTGAAAGCAGGTTGTGTTGACGAAAAGCAACTTCAAGGTTCGAGTCACAAAATTGCCCAACGGAGAATAAGTTGTGTCCAAGTCCTTCCACATAGTAAACCCTTGAGATCGTAACATTCTGTTAGCCTCAATTTATTGAGTCGAACAAGGAAGTTCGGTCACTCCACGATGGAGCTTCGGTCTTTAATTAGTTAATGTTGTAATAGGATAATATCGGGAATCGGGCTCGATAGTTAATCTAATTTGTATATGTTTCCGGGTTTATCCCATGCAAAACCCGAGCCCGGGTCAGGTATATATCCCGCGCTGTACTTGTAAAGTGTCGGGTGTTATAAGTGACTAAGACGTACATTGGAACGATTTTGGGTGTAACATGCGGTAGCAACTGCTTCTGCCCATAAGAATAACAGAGCTTTTGCATAAATCAACATTGTGCAGGCAGCTTCAATTAGCGTACGATTACGTCTTTCAACGACACCATTTTGTTGTAGAGAGCGAGCAACAGATGTTTCATGAGAGATACCAACTTTCTCATAATATTCACACAATGTTTGATTAACAAATTCAGTTCCATTATCTGTTCCTATGCGTCAGACAGGTACTTTAAGCCGCACTTGGATCATCTTGAGAAACTTGATTATGAAATTCAAAGCTTTATCTTTTGACCTTAAGAACTTAACCCTTGTAAATCGAGAGAAATCATCGACAATGACGAAGATGTACTTCTTTCTATTAATACTTGCGACACACATTGGTCCACAAAGATCTATGTGTAAAAGATAGAGTTTTTCTTGGTTGGTGTCTTCAGATTTAGGTTTGTGGGGTTTCTTCTTGCTTTTGCCCATTGCACAAGCAGAACACAGATGGTCCTTTTCAAATTTAAGCTTAGGGAGACCTCGAACAAGACCGTGTCTAGCTAAATGGTTGATTGCACCAAAGTTCAGATGAGACAGACGTCGGTGCCATAGCCAGGACTTAGTCTTTAAGGCCTTTGACAAGAGACATATAGGAGAGGACGCCATCATATCTCCAAGAGACAGAGTATACAGATTGTTGCCTCGAGATCCAGTCAAGAGATCAACACCTTCTAAATTACGAATGAAGCAGGTGTGTTGTCGAAAAGCAACTTCAAGGTTTGAATCATAAAATTGCCCAATGAAGAATAAGTTGTGTCCAAGTCCTTCCACGTAGTAAACCCTTGATATCATAACATTCCTAATCTGATAATCGCCATAACCCAATATCTTTGCCACGTGATCATTTTTGAATTTGACTGTACCCAAAAACTTATTGACGAAATTGGTTAGCTGAGAGCAATCTCTGGTTATATGCTTGGAGCAGCCAGAGTCCAAATACCAGAGAACAATTTGGACAACCTGCATTCATCAAGAGAGGAAGATGGAGCATCAGAAACTTTGGATCCCCAAGATTTACTGGGTTCCTTTTTGCTAGCAGATACAGATTTAAGAACTGTAGATTTACTAACAGGAACATTAGTTTTAGATTTTCTAGGTTTCCTTGAGTAAACCAATGTTACGACAGGTTTAGATGTTTCATTATCTAGAGCAGTTGATTTCTTAAGGGGCACTTCAGTAGTTGTGGTAATCCTAGTTAAAGGGCACGTATTTCCTACTATAGTGAAGGTTCGACCAGTAGGTCTCTAGATGTATCTAATATTTGAGAACACCTTTCCTGTTGGTTTCCAAACTTTTCTCTTTAAACTTTTGTTAACAGATTTAGATTCTTTACGAGCATTCACATTATTGATAAAATCAAGAACACACAAATCATGATTATCAGAAAGCATGCAACCATTACACTTAACACATTTAAGTTCAAAATTCGCATTACGCTTGGAATGCTGCACATGAGCAGTTCCTTTAGGTTGAACAACATAATCTTTATTTTTGAAACTAGATTTAACTTTCCTAGGGTGGGCTTCTACTTTATTCATCTGAGTACTACTTGGTGTTTGCCGAATCTTATCTTTCTTTGTATTGCCTGAAGGCTGTGATCCGCTAGCACTAGTAGATGGTTTTACTCCTGTAGAAGACAACATAGGTTTGTTAGAAACTAGGTTTGATGTTGAGGTTGTTTTTGTGATTGTGTTTCCTGAGGATGTGACGGGCTCAGTGAATCTAACTCTTTTGTCCTTGTTCTTTGGGGTCACAACCACTAATTTTTCATCAGTATTATTGACACTAGGGCAGGTTTTACTGATATTTGTAAGCAACTCCTGAACTAGTTTAGCATACCTACAGGCAGATTCTAGGGATTGATCTAGTGGATGTTTTAATTAAACATGTTCAACTAGATCCCTAAGAACGGTAGCTTCTTCCTGAGTGTGCTTAATATAGGCAGAGTGAGCTGTCTGTTTATTCAACAATTTAGGGGTTATTGGTTCCACATCAATCTTAAGCATTTCTTGATCACTAGGGTATTTAGTAACGTCATTAACAACTAGAGCTTTTCCTTTAAGTTTCCTTAAATCATTCTTGAGAGCTGTAATTACCAAAACTTTTTCCTGAAGACAAGCATTTAAATCAGATATTTCCGCAGACTTTAGATTGAATTGATTAATTAAATCATCACATTGTTCTTTTGATCAAATATGTGCTGGTTTAATTGAGTCATAAAGTTGCTTATAGGTCTGTTTCAAATGCTCATTTTTTAGCAATAAGCTTTGTCACCCTATGATCCAATTCAATGTTAATTGTTTCAATCTCCTCTAATTCCTGTTTAATCTTAGCCTCATTTGTTTTCCCACTTAGAGCATTGATTCCCTCTTTCAACTTCTTAATGACCATATCTTTCTCTTGGGACTGAGCCTTCAATTCATTTAATTCAAACAATTGATCAAAATTGATCAAAACTTAGAGCACTTTGATTTGAAACAGGATTGTCCCTTTGAAAAATCACCTGATTAAGTTGAGAATCAACTTCTAAAGAGATGCAATGTTTTTCAAGAGTGGTGAAACTTTTGAATAGTTTATCATAAATCTATTTTTCAATGAAATCCATTTGAAGCTCAGTCTCAAGTTGGAGACACTTTTCACATGCATGCACATTCACAGAAGCATTATTCACAGATGAATTCACAATTATGTTCACAATATCTTTGCTCAACACTTGTTCCAAGAATCATTCATTTTCGTTTAAAACTTGATTCATTTTAACTTCAAATGTTTTGGATTCTAAACGATGTTGTTCCCCAATTTGTTCCATTTGATGAAAATTTTAGGACTTCTGGAAGTTCATAACAATATAATGGATTGAATGTGTTAAAAAAGTCCTTCTGAGATTTTACCAATTGAATTATTTCATCCCTCTAACAAGCTTTTGTTTGATGTTCGAACCCACTCGAAAACCCTCAGTGATAGCTTATGGGTGTGGTTCTGTTCTTTGAACAAACCACATCAAAAACCAGCCAGATGGTGTTTAAGTTTCTTTAAACTTGTAATTTAACTGTGCTAACTTTAGGAAGTTTCTTTTGATTCTCAACTATTAGTGGGTTACTAGAAAAGAATGGGTTTTGGGAATTTACGAATTCTGAGACCAAAAGGCTTGTTCAGAAGATAATTCAGTTTTGTGGGAACCAAAGCGTGTTTCAAACTCTTTATGTTGGTTAAGTTCCAGCATAATCGACTGTTGTAGTATTAACTTTCTTTTTCAATCATTATGGGATCCTTTTGTTTTAAAAGCATTTTTGAACGACTCACTTCAGCAAGCATTAAGGTCTCTTCAGAGTCAGGAATCACAATGGGATTGTTTTTTAATAATATCCCAACTTATAGCTTCAGTTCCAACTGCTGAGCTTTCTTCAGATAGGAAAAGATTTTGAAAATCCTAGAGATTGTTTAGTGGATTTGATCAAGAAAAACTAAGTTTGATCAACATGTGAACAGTTTGTGCGGATTGATCTCTTTTAAAAACAATATTATCAAGCTGTTTAATCCTCTTTTCTAAAGAATCTCTCTATCTATGTTCCTAGATTCCTCTTTCTTAAAATCATCTTTGAGAAGAGAAACTGTTTGCATTAAAGAATCTTTTTCTTTTAATGTTCAGGAAAGAGTTTTGTTTAAGACGATCAATATCTATAAGTGAATTGCAAAGTGAATCTGAAACTTTTTAATTACTTATTAAATCAACATTGTGTCCTTCATTCAACCACTTTAATTGTTCCTTATATCTTTAAGCTGGCAGTTAAGTTTTGTTATTGACATTTTATTTTCTGAATTTATTTGGTACACCCCCCCCGCAACTTGGGTTCTCAATTGTTTAATCATAGGGGGGAATTTAATTTATCAGTGCATTTTGTTGTGCAGAAGAGTTAGAATTCTGAATGGCTGGCTGTTGTGATTCAATCAGATACTGATAATAAGGAATGATATTGCTATCACTGGTTATTTCAGTCTCTGAATGGTTCACAACATTCGACTGTTTAGCAGACTGCATCGCCTGCACAACTTGATTAATAATATTATTATTCACATTATCATGATTGTGTACCTCAGAAAGAGCATTTGATCCATAATGAGATAAATTCACCATGAGAGCAAAATTTAGCAGATTGAAGTTCATCACAGTCAAAGTCTTATGCATCCAGTATCATCAGTCTTGATAAGCCAAGCACTTGTAAGTGATGACGTCTGAGTGGCTTGAGCTTCTGGAAATTCTGGGAATCTGCCAAAAAAATTCAAGTTCCCTTCATGTAGTAATTTGTCCACTTGCTGAGCTTGAAACCAACAACACTTTATCTTTAAACATGAATCATCCCGTTTCCTTTTGGTTTAGTGCAATTGATTGGAATCGTGTGCGTCCCCTTTGCAGTTGTAACACGTAACAATCCTCTGTTTCCCCGAGTTACTCCCACTTGCTCTTGGAGTGAAAGTTCTTGTAGTACCTGCAGCATAAGAAATTTGTCTCCCCTGTATTGGTTGTACGATTACTCTTCCATCATCAATGGTGGCTTGTTGCCTTGGGTTTGACGAGTTCCTCAGCTGGTTATTGGTAGTAGGATAGCGAGAAGTGACTACAATAAATAAGGTTTGGACATCATGATTGTTTGGCATCAATTGGACTTCAACGTGCTTGAAAATGGTTTAGTTCAGACGGAGTCTAAATGGGGAAAATCAGATGTTGGTTGACTGTAGGAGAGTTTTCTATTTGAGGAATGGATGATGATGGAGAGAAAATGTTGTGGTGAACTGAGGTTTGATAGTTGTTGGGGGGATAGGTGATTAAATGAGGTGTTGGTGATTGATTGATTAAGGTGTTGGTGATTGATTGATTGAGTATTGTTGAGATTCAAAAGGTAATCCATACTGTGAAGATTGATAAGGTGAGATAAATTGTTGATGTTGAGAGTTCTGGTAAGAGTGCTGATGAGATTGATAAGGAGACTGTGTCATTTGGTGACGTTGCAACTTAAAGCAAGAGGATCAAATGTTGCAGTTTCATGCATCAATCTAAACTTCATTTGCATGTCGTTCATGTTGTTCAATGCGTGAGCATGAATACTGATCAAATTAGTAGTTATGCAAAAATCTTTGACCAAACTTAACTTCGTAACGAATTTGCTTCATTCAGCAGGAAGAGTATTCAGAAACTTGGTATTGACTTGAAATTGCTCCAGTGACATCTTGTAAATATTCATATCATTGAGTAGCAGAGTGAATCTCAAGTAGTACTCGTGTAATGACTCTCCTTTCTTGTATGTAAACTTATCAAATTCATCGTACAGCTTACATTCTCGTTCTTGCTTTGTTAACGACGTTCCTTGCATGAGCAGTTTGATTTTCTCCCAAATATCCTTGGCTACACGATGTTGACTAACAAGAGCATAAATTTCAGTTGGAAGGCCTTGTAGAATGATGTTTATTGCTTTGATGTCACAATTAGCTTGAATGGTTTTTGCGAGAGTTAATTCAGTATATTCCTTTGGTCTGGTTACACCATCCACTGTAATTGTTGGCCAAACAAGTGGATCTTTTTCAACAGAAGCAAGAATCATTCTACCATGAGGTATATTTATCATATAAAGTTCCATTCTGCTTTTCCATGAGTCATACAAGTGTTTTTCAAGCATCGGTGGTTTGTTGTCACCACCTGAGAGAAGTGACTTATCAGCAAGGGTCGTCATTGATGAAGTGGTATCAAAAATATTACTGATCGATCGAGCGGTGATAGAAAGTAATTGTGTTTGAGGGTATTGACTTTTGTGTTTTAATTCATAAAATTACACGGGATTTTACAATTCTTGACAAAACCAGGAAAACATGTAAGTGTTTCACGGGATTTTACAAGCCAAAGAAATAAACCGTATAATTTTGATAATGCAATTTGAGTTTAAAGTTCGTGTTGTAAATTTGTTTGATTAGGTGAAATTGAAAATTCGTATCCTTAAGTAAAACTTCAAATTCGTGTCCTTAAGATAAAACTGCAAATTCGTGTCCTTAAGAGAGACTGCAAATTCGGGTCCTTATTAAAACTGCAAACTCGGGTCCTTAATCAAACTGCAAATTCGGATCCTGAAGCAAGTTGCGAATTCAGGTACTAAAGTGAATTGCGAATTCAGAATCAACTAGAAATTGCAAATTCGTGTTCTTCTGAAAGCTGCCAATTCGGGTATTGAAGCAAGTTTCGAATTCGTGTAATACAGGAAATTGCAAATTCGGATACAACTACAAACTGCCAATTCAGGTATTGAAGCAAGTTGTGAATTCGTGTAAGATAGGAAATTGCAAATTCGGATACTCAAAAAATTGCCAATTTGGAGAGAGCTATAAACTGCAAATTCGGAGACACAAGAAATTGCAAATTCGCGATGAGACGGCTATAAACTGCATATTCATGCAATACACGGGACGAAACCAAAATCTTTAAAAAACACCCAACATAAGACACATTTTTTGATTGTTTTTTCCCTAAAATTTCTTGTACAACTAGTATTCTTAAACCTATAGGTACCTTAAAAATAACAACTTTTGGTTTTAAGCCGAATTTCAAAATCAAGATTTTTAACTTATATAAGGTTTTTGCCAAACAAAAAGATGAACAAAATTAGATTTTCTTTGATCCAAAAGCAAATAACACCTATAGTCCAAAGATACTAGATCAAATTTACCTTAGGTTAAATGACCTTTTAGTTGTACAATAAGCTTCGAAAAACAAAAGAAAAGAAGAAAAAGGGCGTACGGAAAAAAACGAACCTAAAAAAAAAACAAACACATGAAACTAATCAAATCACTCATGGCTCCTTGATACTATTGTGAATACAGTAATCTTTGATTATGACCAAGAAAACTAGAGAGAGAAAGGTGGGAGGAATGATGTATTTTTCTAGTGAGGAAGAAAGTAGAGGAGATACATAGATGCATTAAGGTAGAAATGAAACATACAACCAACCACACCTCTCAAAGCTATGAAAGAGGATTTTTTTTTTTATGTGTATTGTTTTGTTTCTTGTATTTTTTTCTTTTATGTTGTTTTCGTTGTCTTTTTTTGTATGTTTAGTCCAAGGGTGGCCGGCCTATGGGCTTGTAAGGCTTTTATGGGCCTTTGGGCCCATATTTAGGGGCTTTTTTTATTATCTAAATATTGACATAACTCGGGCTTCTTTGAAGAGTTAATATTGGAAGTGACCGAGACTTTTCTTGTTCCTAACAGATGGTAAAAATTTTCACCCAATCTACTTCGCAAGTAAAACTCGTAATCTAGCTCAACAAAAATACACCGTAATCGAGAAAGAGCTTATGGCTGTAGTTTTTGCATTCAAAAAATTCAGATCTTATCTTATTCTCTCAAAAACTATTGTTCACATTGATCATTCAGCCCTAAGGCACTTATTCAAGAAGCAAGATGCTAAACCACGCCTTATTCGATGGATCTTACTTTTACAAGAATTCGACATAAAAATAAAAGACATAAAAGGAACAGAAAATGTTGCAGCCGACCATTTGTCCCGAATTGAAAATGATGAAACAAGCGATGACAGTGAAATCGACGAAAATTTTCCTAGAGAAACCTTGATGGAAATCAACACCAAAGATGAACCTTGGTTTGCAGACTTTGCAAACTATTTAGTCGTGTATATTTACCAAAAGGGATGAATACCAACCAAAGATTACAATTTTTTTCTGACCTCTAAAAACACTACTTTTGGAAGTGCCTACCTGCTACCTTTTCACAATGTATGTTCTGACGTATGATCCCGACGTGTATATTTGTATATCTAGACGAGAATCCTGAACCATTTTAGATCAATGTCACCACAGACCGACAAGTGAACATTATGGACCCAACATAACTGCTAAAAAGTCCTTGACTCAGGATTTTATTGGCCGACAATAATCAAAGAAGCTCATACTCTAGTTCGCCTTTGCGAAGCGTGCCAAAAGACAAGAAATATATCAAAACCTTGATGAGGATGCCTTAAACAACATTAAGTATAACTTCGTGGGTAAATTTTTGACATACAGAGGTATCGGATTTATGGGACATTACCCTGTCTTTATGACTAAGTGTGATCTTCTGAATAGATCAGTTAATCGTTTGAATAAATTTAGTTTGAGGTAGCAATACTTTACGTATCTAAATGGGCCGAAGCTCAGGCTTTACCAACCAATGATGCCCGAGTAGTTGTCGCCTTCTTGAAAAAACTCTTCTGCCATTTCAGAATGCCTAAAGCTCTAATAAGCGATTGAGGAACTCACTTTTGCAATAAAATAATGGAAAAAACCATGAAAAGATATGGAGTTAATCATCGTTTCTCCACATCATATCATCCTCAAACTAGTGGTCAAGTTGAAAACACGAACAGAGCTCTAAAAAGAATTCTTGAAAAAACTGTTAAAGACAATCCTGCTATTTGGTCAAGAAAACTTGATGATGCTTTATAGGCTTTTCGCACTGCCTACAAAACACCTAACCGATACCACACCTGCTAACCTATATATGGGAATGAACATGCCACTTACCATTCGAAATTGAACACCGTGCATATTGGGCTCTTAAAAACTGCAACCCTGATCTTATCGCTGCTGGTGAGAAAAGAATGTTTCAGTTGCATGAGTTAGATAAAACTTAGACACCAAGCCTATGTAAACTCCCGTGTTATACAAGGCAGACAAGAACCAAAGTCAGGCACGGACAGAAGTTAAGAATGAGAAAAAGAATTCAAACAAGGAGGAATAAAGTCCTTACTCTTTCACTCGATGTACAAAATTTAAAACAACAAACTTAGATCTCGATGGTTAGGACCATTATTATAGTGAAATATCAATATCCATCGGATATGTATGAAATCTATGGAAGAAAAGATGGAAGCGGGGTTCATAGTAAATGGCCATCGACTCAAACTATATCATGAAGAAGAAGATAATGACCCAAGGGATGCAGTAACTCCCTTTTTCCCAAAAGAATGACTCTTGAAGTACGAGTCTAGCTAACGACTTAAGCGCTTCTCGGGAGGCAACCCGTGCTTCACTTAAGTGTGGAGGAGTCCCTCCTCTATTCTTCTACTAATATCCTTTATTTAGTTTTTCTAAAAAAAATCAACAACAAAATGGTTTTTTATGTTTACTTTTATGCAGATATTTTAGCTTAAGAATGTGAAAAATTATAAGTATGCTCAAGGATAGCTCTACTGCAACCATACATTTCTCTATGCCCCGGGAAGTACCGTTTTCCTTAATTTTCCCTATTTTATCTCTATTATCAGTTATCACATTGAGGGCAATGTTTAACTTAAGTGTGGAGGGGAGCCAAATAGGAAAAATATCATATCCTCCATTTTTGACCTTGCCAAAAAAAAAATATAAAAATGCTTTTTAGTAAGGTAATCCAACTGGAATTGGACATTAAAGCTGCACAAACCCAGTCCACCTAAATTGTTGAGAATTTTAAACCTTTAGAATATTTGGGTATCCACCTTTGATACAAGATTAATTGAGGGCCCTCTTTAGATTGTTCGAGTTAGGTTTGATGCAGTCAATATGTGTTTATTTCGTCATTATGGATGGTATACGTATGGTCTTTGTCACTTTTCTAGAACATTGGTATTGGTTGATAATTATATTTGAGAGAGCAGGTAATAATTTAGAAGCTCTAGACTTGTGCTTATCTTCTATTTTTACTAGAACGTAAGCCTAATATACTGCATTATTATGAATTCGCAATGCGGTTCAACTGCTCATTCTCTTTCCATCATCCATTGCGACACTCCCTTTAGTGCTAAGTTGCTGAAATCCCAAAGTTAAATAAAGAAGTTATGTGCCAAGCCTTAGTTATCATATAAAAAAAAAGTTATATATGTGTGTTATAGTAGTTCAAAGAAATAAAGGCTTATGTTCGGCGCATGAAGATTGGATCCTCTCTAGTACTAAAGTTCCGCCCTTCGGTCAGGTTTATGTGTTAAGTACAAGCCTATGGTAGCTGTCTAGATTATGTCTGTGCAAATTGAGTGTTCTTCACAATATCATATTTAACCCTATCTGAGTGGCTGAGTGAATTTAAAAATCAAACACTATCCCTGTGTGAGGTGCTATGTTATATGTCTATGCCTGAAAAGCTATCCAATATGCAAACTCTTATAAAAATCTAAATTTTCTCCAAGTCACGACAAATGATTTTATTTTTTTCGCTTCCATTGCTTGAGGGCAAGCAATAAGCTAAGTGTGGAGGGATTTGATAACGCCCAAATTATACATATTTCTATGGCGTTATTTATGTATATTTGATCATTTCTCGTGAACTTTTGGTACTTAAATTAGCTTGAATTGCTTATAGGTTCACTTGAAGACACTATAGGCCCAAGCTCAAGAATCTATACATTTTGGGAGGCGAATACAAGAAAAGAATGATTTCTAGCTAAAGATCATAAAGTCCGCCGCACCTGTAACATTGTGCGCCACACTTTCCTCTAAAGCCAAAACCGCCGCACTTTTTCCTAAAGTTTGAAGAATTAAAGTCTAATAAATGCACCTGCATTAACTCCTCAAAATCGTCGCACTTATTTGTAAGTGCACCGCACTTCCAGTAAAAGCCATTAAATGCTATCGCATTAACACCTAAAGTCCGCCGTACTTTTGCCTAAGTGCGCCGCACTTTGCACCCAAACTTGCCTATAAATTGAGGACGAATTTTCATCCTCAAATCATTCCTCCTCACTATCCATCTCATTCTACAAAACATCCCACACACATACTTCCCTCCTCTCACCAAAAATACCAAAAAACTCCTCTTCCTTTGAAGAAAAAGATCTAACGATCAAGAACGAAGACGTTTTCCTACTTAGTTATTGAAATAATAGAAGTTTATGTAAAGTGTACTTTTGTTATGAACTCCTTAGCCATGAGAGGCTAAATCTCTCATGACTACTCGGTGAAGTTACGATAATGAATAAGTGTTTGGTATGATCTTGATCGCTTTAATCTTAAGCTTATGTTGCAAACCTGTTATATCTTATCTTATCTATTTTTGCTTATCAACTTATATTATATAATCATATTGGTATAGGTCGAAGGACCCGTTATGATCTATGTGGTTTTAAAGATTTGTCTATGGTCTTTAACGTTTGTGCCAAGAAATCCACTTTCGTAAATTGATAAACAAAATAAGCTTTGATATAATAACAACTAGATTATTTGAGTGACACATTTGGTCTAGTTAACTAAATATAAGTCTTAAGTTAACCAAGTTAGTTTGTGAAAACGTTTTCTGACGAGAAATCATTTTTATAATATTAATCTCTACATATTCGAGGTCAAATCATTGCACACTTATAAGTTATTTTTTCAAAAATCTCCGGTAGTCATCTTTATTATCAATTGGTAAAAAAAAATTATTTTCAAAATGTTAACGTTTTATTTTCTTTTCTATTATTTGAACACTACCATATTTCCCTGTGGAACGACCTGGTCTTACCTATAAAGATTATACTACATACATGGGTTATACTTTTACCCGTGTTTTTCCATATAATTATCCGGTATTTTCAGTTTTATAAATTTAAAGCTTTTGAAACATATCAGCAATGTAATAATACTTTAAAACAATAACAATTTGTGGTAAACTTTTAAGCAAATAATGTATATAAGGTTGTAGCTTAAAGAAGATAAAAAGAGTAATTTTTAAGCGTTTAAAATAGGCTCATGGTGCGTCTTATTTCACCTCAAATATGCATATTGCAATAAAGCAACTCTTTGGATGACACAAAAAAAACTACTTTTGCTTAAGAATAAGCACATAAAGCAAAGAATAAGCAATTCCCTCAATTCACCCTTCTATTCATAAAAGGTTGGATTTAACGACCTTCACACAATGACCGGTGATAAGATACTTTCGAGTTGTTTCGCGCGTACCAGTGGGAGTTTTCACAAAAGCTCTCCCTTTATGCTCGGGAAAAAAACGGTTATGGGTTCGGTATGAATATGGGTACCGTGCTCATTCATAATGTTGGATCGTTTACTGAATATATCTTAACCTTTAGCTTGTAAAGGGGTTGTTCCCTTAGATAATTCTAAAGCAACAATAATGAAACACTGATTTAAACACTTAGTTGATTATGCGGAAATAATCAATAATGCTATGATGAACAATAATACGAATCACAAAAAGAAAATTTATATTATCACTTGAATCTGCTAGGGTACAGATTACCAAAGACTTTGATTGCTAATCGATCTCTATTTGATCTGTGTAGAACTATATCTTTCTAACTATGCTAGGGTTCCTATTATAGACATAAGGAAACCCTAATGGGCTTTACAAATGCATTATAAAGATCATGCTTATCCTTTCTAAGATATCTCATGCATATCTCATAATCGGTATAACGATTTTTATTATTACCGGTACTAACTATCTGATCAGTACTAACATTTTATATGTCAGTACAAATTACAACTAGTGGTACTAACTAATATAACTAATGGTACTAAGTTAGGAATGCATAATTCCTAACTATCCTCCCTAAACATGTTTGTTGAACTTGTTTAAACTTAGTTTCTGTAGTGTAAAATCTTGTAGAAAGGAGGATGTATCCAAACCACTTTGTCAAATCTGATCTGATCTTTGAAATTTTGACATCTTCTGCTATCCATTATTCATATGACAACATATCTTCTAGCAACACAGCAACATCAATTAAGTTGGCTTTTGTAGTTTTTGGCAAATCTACCAGCCCATTAAACGGATTTGATATTTCTTTACCAGTAGTCGTTTGCTTTGGGGGATAGCAAATTCTCTTATGTAAACAACAGGTAAATTGATATCTTATAGTTTTGAGTAACTATCAATATCAACGGATTTGATTTGTCTTTACAAAAATCATTTTCGTTTGGAATAGTCATGCTTCATTGCCATAACTGGTGCACTATTAAACCATATAGTTTTCTGTAAACTTTCAGCTATAATCAGGTGTGATTAGTCTTTACCAGGAATGTTGATCCTGGCACTAAGCCCAACTCTTAACTGTGAAGCAAGGTGTATAAGAACCATACAATTTTTGGTAAAATTGTCAACCATAAACGGTATTTGAGAAGTTCTTTACCGAAATGCAGTTTGCTTCTGGACTAGTTAATTCTTGATGTCTGTTAGACATGGTGAATTGAAGACCATTTGTTGTGTGGTGGTTAGCCAACACTCAAGCCCTTCTCACTTTCATTCACAGCATTACTCTTCATTAAGCTGTTGCTTAATGAATCTTACCAAATGTAGTGCAGCAGTACTTTCCTCTTCAACCTCTAATCCCAAATCAAGCATTCTTTGCAACAATTCCTTGGAGAGAGGGTACCTTCTTTCAACCAGCATGTAGATGATTGTCCTATCCTTAAGCTCTAGTATGCAATCTCCACAAGCTTCATACAGTCCCCACCTAAAAATCTCCCATTCTTTTTGATTGTTCTAGAAATTGCCTTGATCATTTTCATTTGTTGAGTATTCCATCATAATCTTCAAGTCTCCCTAAAGAATCAACTCAATTCCTTCAGGTGTGATTTCTGAGTACTGCTTCATCACCAAATCATATAAATGAAACAAATCCGGCCTAGCAAAAATATGTAGTACCTCCATTAGATAGTTGAATGCCCTGAAGTGCCCATTAACTCTGTAGACAACAAGGTAATCCCCATCTGGTGATAAAACCTTGTGCAACTTAGAAACAAAATATTTTATCTCTATAATCTCACTATCTAAGGTACTATCAAATGTAACAATCTTAGAATTTTATGTGTTTCATATCACTATCATCATCTGGCTGTTGGTCTTGGCCTTTTTTCTAGCAAATATCTTCACATGACACACTTTTTCTGTTCTTTGTACCTGCTATGTCACTTCTTGTTCTGTAGGTCCTTTGTTGTGTCTTTTCCCTTGGAGTGTCATTAAATAACACTCTTCTTTAATTATTCTTTTTTAGGTCTTTAGATTCTTTATTCATCTCCTTAATCTGTCTCTCATCCTCAGCAGAACCAATAGCAATAAAGTTTTTATTAGACCTTTTAACCTCTTTATACAGAACTTGTATTTCTTTAAAGTTCTTGTTCTTCAAATCAGCATGCTTCTTTCCTCCATAAGGATTCAGATAGGTATCATTGGTTTCTTAGCTTGAGTTCTTATTGGTGGTATGCTTTCCTGATTACAGCGCACTTTGTTGAGCAAGGAAAACCTCCTCTTGAGCAGCAATAGTATCATAAAGTAAATTTGGCTCTCTCTTCATCTGTAAACGTTTCTCTTCTTCCTCATGAAGCTTTGCAGCCTAGAATGTCTATCAGCTTCAATTCTAGCCTGAATATCATCAAAATCTTATATGAGAGCAGCTTGTAGCTTCTTCCTCAGCTAACTTTTTCATCTCCTCTTTGTTTCCAATCCTCTTGCACCTTTATGGCTATTTCTTCATCCTTAGCAAGTTTTCTAACTTTCTTTTTAGCGTTCATCACTCCTTCTGACTAGCTTCTTCCTCAAGTACTTCTTGCCTTTGTATTTAGGTTCATTTTTAGGAAGAGGCTTCAATGTAAGTTATTGATCTTTTGATGTAGCCCTTGGTCTATCTCGAATCTTTTAGATCTTTATTCTCAACCACCTTTTGTTTAGCCTTAGTTTGGCTCATAGATACCAATATCAGCAAGGGTCTCATCATCTATAAAAACAGTTGTAGGAGCAATACTTTTCTGAACGTTCCATCTTTTGGCTCACAGTACCTTCATCAAGTTGTCGGTTGTCACACCCCAAAATATCTGAGTTATGAATGGCAAACAGAGGGCGGTGACTTCATGAATATCATGCTTCTAAGTAATACAGAACGACCTTTATATGAGACATTTTAAGAAAATTGATCATTTGTATTAGGAAATAATAAATTGTTTAAACATTCAGCGGAAGCATAAAAATAGATAATACGACATTGTTTTTAAATAGTATAAATGATCTTTAGATAACAGGAAATGACTGCAATGCATGAGACTTCATATAGCATCTTGTTCATTAAACCAGAGAAAACATTGCTAAGTGTCAACTTATGCTTGTGAGTTAATAGGTTGTTTAAGCTGAAAATGTAAGTGTTTTGATCACATGATTTCTATTATCCCCCCCCAGAATATAACAATTATAAACAGGATACAAAGTAATATTAATGCATTACTATTGTCTAAGCTCATGACACCGAAGCAGTTAACATTACTAACAAGATATGAATGCCTTGTAGGTGTCTAACCATGATACCCATAATCTGACACAAATGAAAACTGTGTTTGCTTGACTAATGTCAGTCCAAGACAAACAGGGATGTCAATCCCGATAGATCTATCCATAACATTCGCGCATTACAAGGAATTAACGGTTCATGATAAATCGGGCAGATAGCAACTTGGGTTAAATCGGGACTTAGACCAATCAGTAATGATAGTTGTATTGTATTCCACACTTTGAAATAAAGCAGTGTTCCTCACCTCAAAAAGTTGATTTAAAAACAGTAGAGTAGGGGCTATGAAATCTAACTTGTACAATTAATCGCCTTGAATGGGGGATTGATTTATACGCGTCAATTAGTGGGACTCGGTCAAACTAACCTGTTACGGATAAATCTGGGTGTCCATTCTAAAGATTCGATATATGAATTATCCAATTTATTTGCCTAATAATAAATTATCGCTTTGCGTTCTCATATCTTTGATTAGACCGTTGGCTCTAGGGATGATACACGACTTCGCACATATAGGGATTTATACATAATTTGATGTAATTATGTGCTTAAGATCACATGGTCATATTGTTAAAATAATACAATTTAAGTTTTAATAATATAACTATTATTTACCAACTATTGAGTTACATATATATATATGTTTATCTCGCTCATTTACCTACTCTAGTCGTCACTTAAATCTCGTCTGAATGTCCGTTTAGATATTGCGTCCATTATGAGAGACGCTAAATTTTGTAAAAATTACTTACTTGTATTTAATATTCTTATGTTTCATGGTTTACAATTTAAATCATGTGGCTTTTAAAACCGGATTTTAAACTCAAATAGGTTTTGAAAATATCTTTGGTGTTAACTAAAATATATGAGCCGGGATAAACTCGCTTACCTGTTTAAAAGTTTGGTTCCATTGTTAATAATTCTAAAGCATCGAAAATTGTCACTTCTAATTTATACTTGTTGAAATAATTATACTCGTTGAAATAATTATACTCGTTAACGAGCTGCCAACCACTTGGAGCTCGAACCGAGCGTTCGATAATTATGCATGTAACATATCTCTACGTCAAATTTTTATAAATGAAAATAGTATAAAGGTTCCCTATGTCAACTTGTCATGAATTAAGAAAACATGCTCCCTTTTATATTACAAAATCCATCACGTGTACATATATAATAAGCACATGTCCCACCTCTTTTCTTTCTTTTTGCTGCTCACCAGTAGCAAAACAAACAGTAGTTTCTTTCAACACTCACTGTTTTCGGTTTCATCTCTTCCGCAGCAAAACCCATATATATATAATAGTTTTCTATCTATTTTGCATGTTTACAACTTGTATAGTTAGCAACGAGAAGACTCCAATTCGAGACACGAGGACGATCTTCTCGTCCTTTGTAGAACGCACGGCTGCAACAGCAGCAACAACTTGCCATGGCTCGTTTGCGTGTGATTCGATACAAGTTGGTGTCGAGTAGGTGCGAGGCTTTGGTATGAAACAACAAGCATGAGTTGCTTGGGTTCTTATGGGACTGCGACGTCCCAACCTTGAGCTAACGGCTCGCGATGGTTCGTCACACGTCGTATTGGTTAGCCCAGTTAATATGTCTAGTAACGAACCGCAAGGACGAGGCTTTCGTCTCTCGTGGACCGTAATTTTGGCAAGGACAGTAACTCTCTCCTGGCTCATTTACGTGCAACATGAGTTGGGTCTCGTGATGCAAACCGTGCCAAGGTATCATGGGGTCATGGTGCTAACCATCGAACAAGTCATATGAAAACCCTAGTTTCTACTCGTCCCTAGTGCCAACGTTTCCAACCAGTTATGAGTATCGAGTTTTGCTAGTGAAAGTTGTCGCATAGTTTTTAGTTTTGACATGCTTGATACTAGGTTATGTTAGGTTGAATGTTTACGTGTCCTATTTCATGCGTAGCACGGCAAGAGCTCGGCACACGCACATATACAAGGGCCATGCATGTCGCATGCTTGTCATGCGAGGTCGAGACCCTCGTCTAGTTTTTCCAAAGTCTTGACGTGTTTATTCATGTCGTACCTTAAACTAAAAATTGATAACATAGTATGACAACATTAAGCCACAAAGGCAACTTACAAAGGTCCAAGTATCGCTAAATGGGTCGAGGCGTGACGATGACGAGAAGCTTGAACCAACCCTTGGTTAATACTACTCCGAACCTGACGTCTCCTAGCTCTTGACCTCAACGAAGCTCGAACTCGCACCGTATTGTTAAATTCTTGTTTTCAATATGTAGTGGTGCTTAAAAGTGTGCATGTAAGGTTCTTATTTATACTCAAATTATCACTCGGTTACTAAAATATTGCATGTGAAATGACCCTATACTACTATTGAGCCATAATGTAGTTTTCTAATAATGTTATCATCATTGCCTCTTTTTCTAATACTATTAAGGAATCTCTACTATATCTTGTTTCTCCCATTTGAAATTGTATCAGGTTCACAAGACGTATCATGTGATAGAGATATTCAAAATAAGAAAATGGGTAGGGTAGTGTGTAAGGATTTGTGATGATGGATGTCTCATTATTATTGTATATTGGTTTATATACATTCATATGTATATACATCTGATATTAGTTTTTTTATATGAATATATATATAATTTATTTTATCTTTGTTGAATTCAATTATATCGTTTCACAAAAGTGAAATAAGTATGGTTTTATCATTACGCGTTCTAAAATATCCTTTTAGACACAGAGTAATAATGGTGATATTCGCATGCAAATTAAACTTTCTATGACAAAAAGTAATGCATTTATGATCATAAAATGACTCCTTGTTGAAATTAACGATAAATTTGCAAACTTGCAGTACATGACTTTTACTTAATGAAAAGAGAATCTAATTTTTCTTACGAGTTGTCACATATTACCCTTTCACACTTAACAACAGTTAGTCCTTTAAGGACCATTCACGCAAACATGTATAACAAATGGAAGGGTTATTTCTGCCAAGTCCTCAAAATCTATATTCACCACAAGGACTTGCAATTTAACAAACTTATACAAGATGAGGGGTCACTTGTAACACCCCCAAAATCACAAAGCAGCGGAATACCACTTTGGAGTGCTACTTCATAGTATAAAGTACAAGTTACAGAAAACGACCTCAAAAGAGACGTTTAATAAAATGTTACATTCGATTTAAATAAAT
>BQNB010021343.1:41598-53474 GCA_026074375.1 Tanacetum coccineum | reverse complement strand
TTTGAACAAAACTCACAATGGAATCATAGACATCATATTTTCCTTTAAGCATATAAACCCAAACAACTCTAAAAAAATCATCCACAATAGTCAAGAAATATCTAAAACCATCTCTGCTAACAATTTTATAAGGTCCCCACACATAGGTGAACTAATGGACCAATTTTAGTAGATTTATGATCACTCAATGGAAATTGTACTCTGGTTTGTTTAGCTTTATTACAAGTATCATAGAGATGATCAGAGATAGATTGACTATCAAGATTTAAGGACATCAAGCACTTGGTCTGCAAGATGACCAAGTCTTTGATGCCAAAGAGATCTAGACACATGACAAGAAGCAATGCAATTTATGACACAATCTTACATGCATTATCAACATCAAGCATATAAAGGCCATTGCATTTATTACCAATCCTCATAGTCTTGTTTGCCCTTAAATCCCGAATGTAACATTAAGCATCATCAAACCCAACAAACAACTTACTGTAAGGGTGGCAATTTCTAACCTAACACGAAACCCGACCTGAAACCGACACGAAAATTAACAGTTCGGGTTGAGTCTAATAGATTTCGGGTCGGGTTTGGGTCGACCCATCTGACCCGTTTATTAAACGGGTTAGGTTCGGGTTGAGAATAAATTAAGCGGGTCGACTCACCAACCTGTTTAAGATTTTTTTCTAAAATTAAAAATTATTTATATTTTATTATATGTGTTAAATGAGTTAAATGGGTCGACTCGCAAGCCCGTTTAACTTGTTTAACCCGTGTAATGTGCCAACTTTTGTATATAAAACGGGTTAGATGGGTCAACCCGAAACCCGTTTAACCTATTCAACCCGTGTAACCTATTTAACCCGCCAACCCAAGTATATATACGGGTAAAATAGGCCAGGTTCAAAATGTGTATGATGAATCGGCTAACTTAATTCAAAACAAAAAAGCAGGTGGTAGTTCCTCTTTCACGGCTGCTGCTGGTTAGCTTGTTTAGTAGAGTCATGTGTTCTAGTTGCAATTAGTTGTCTCTATAGTTGTAAGAGTTTATGGCATGTCATAAGCTCTAGTTTTAGATGTTTATCAAGCTGTTTAGCTTGGGGTTAATGTGGTACTTCAACCACATTCTATTTGTACTTAACTTTTTCAGTTTTAATATACTTAAGGGTAACCCTTTAACCAAAAAAATAGGCTAGGTTCGGGTTATGTGTAAATATGTTAGGGTTGACATAGCTGACCCGATTATTTAAATGGGTCAGGTTCAGGTTGAGGTTTTCTGACCTGCCAACCTGCCAACCCGAACCCAGCCTAAATTACCACCCCTTACTTATTGTCTCTAGCAACCTTATGAACGGACAAAAGACTGACAGTGTACTCAGGAACAACAAGAACATCATATAAAGTGATATCATTATTATTTTTAAATCACCAATTTTAGTTATTAAGGCTTGAGTACCATTAGGGTGTCCTACATTATGGCCAAGATCAGAAATGTCAACAACATTTACAATTTTTTTTGCAGATACAGTCATTTGTTGATTAGCTCTTGAATCAAGAAGTCAACCCAGACTGATATTTCCAATTAAGAAATTTGTGTTTTCATTAAAATATCTTTTAAAATTCAGATTAAAACTACCATTAAAAAGAGTTCCCTTAATATTTTTAAGAACATTACCTGCCATATTGTCATTAGCAGAAGAGGCACCATTATCATTAAGATGACTCATAAGTCTAGAAATCTGCTCATTAGACAGAGAGGCAAAAGAGTTGTTATTTCTAATATCAGTAGAAGCATTATTAGAATGTACATCAGGAGAAGCATTATTACTAGAAACAGTTCTAGTATTGGCATTAAAGTTCCTTTTAACATAACCAACAAGATATCCAATAAGCTCAAACCATTTATCAACAGTATGTCCAATTTTATTGCAATTAGTACATTTCATATTAGGATTAGGACCCCTGTTATTAAAGTTAGAGTTTGAGCTTGACCCTTTGTTAAAGTTGTTGTTATTATTAAACCTCCTCTTATTGTCAAAAGTTTTAGCAGCAAAAGCAGTTGCAGTAGGTTTAATGGCCCTAATAGAAGTAGCATTCCTATAGGATTCTTCACCACTAACAATTGCAAAAGCTTCCTTTACTAGTGGTAATGGTTCCCTAGTAAGAGTGTTACTTCTAATTGCCAAATAGCTCTCATCTAAACCCATAAGAAACTACATCAACTTAATCAGTTGATTTTGTTTTTCAAAGTGTTTTGCAGCATCACAAGTACAATGAAGTAAACTGATCATAACATCAAGCTGCTTCTAAAAGGAGTTCAAATTATTATAGTATTCAGCAAGACTAGAACCATTTTGACTCAAAGAATTTACACTCTTATGCAAGTTAAACACAACAGAACCATCAACTTTATCATAAGTCTCTTTTAGATCATCCACATCTCAAAAGTAGTTTTAGAATATATATCACCAACAAATAAATCAGGACTCAAAGAGTTTAGGATCCAAGTAACAACCACATAATTACACATATCCCATTGATTAGCAAGAGTGGGATTCTTATTGTCTTTGTTACAAGAGCCATCAATAAAACCAAACTTATTATGATTCCTTAAAGCAAAAGTCATAGCGATACACCACATTTTATAATTTTCAGTTCTAGTTAACTTAATAGTTACAATAGGTGAACCACCAGTATCATAAGGATACAAATATAAAGTATCACCAAAAGACAAATTAAGCTCAGAAGAAAAACCAATATCATCATGTTTTTTATTACTATCATCACCAGACTTATTAATATCATCACCAAAAGCCATAATGAAAGAACAGATAAATCAAATAAAACAAATAAACAAGAATATAGCACACAAGCACACACAAAGAAATAAATTGCAAAAGAATTAGATAACATAAGAACAAAAGAGATAAAGAAGTGTTACAGAGCACAACAGCGGAAAGAACTCCTCAATTATCTTTGATCACTTATGTTAATACAAATAATGTCTAAAAACGTTATTTATATTTTTCGACCTCTCAATGTTTTGATAATAACAAAATGTAAAAACGTTTATGATAAAATTAAACGTTTATAAATTACTAATCATAAAATTCTATTTCTAAGATTAATCACTTAAGGTATGGATAAACAAATCATTAAACATGATTAGTGATCAAGAAAATATTTTCCTTAACCTTACATTTCTACAAATGTGTTTTTATAAAAATATAAAAATAAAATATTTATTCATTAAAAGAAATGTTTTATTAACATAACATATAATTTGACACCCCAACTCACAAACTGAACCTCTTGCCACGAATTTTCTCAGATCCATTTTTCTCTCTTCTTCCTTTCTTTCTAAAACACATATCTTGATCACTAACATACCTTGATCTTGTTTCAAGTGATTAATTCTTTCTTCCTCCCTTCTTCTTCTTCTTCTTCTTCTCAACAGTCACTTTTTGTCCCCTGTAAATACTGGGCCACCCATCTGAAAATAGAACCTCTTGCCACGAATTTTCTCAGATCTATTTTTCTCTCTTCTTTCTTTCTTTCTAAAACACATATCTTGATCTACTTCAAATACAGCTTGTTTTCAAGTGATTAATTATCTTCTTCTCCCTCCCTCCTCTTCCTCCACTTTCTTCTTCATTTTTCTAATCAAGTGCACGAGAAGAACAATCGCATTTTTCTATATACGACCTTGTTATATGTGATCCTTCACTTCCTTCTCAAGATCACAAATCCTTCATTACATATATTTTAGAGTTGCTGTGTAGATTGGATTGTGTGTAGATAAGGGTGGTAATTGTGTTATTGTGTGAATGATTGTGTGTCAAACCAAGGGTATATTATCTCTTGTGAGTTGTGTAAAGGACTCTAGTGAAGAATTAGATTCGGTTCAGCTAAAAGCTTAGGAATCGACATCCTAGCTTAATGTCGGAAAAGAAAAAAGCGACGTGGTAAACGGTTTTACTCCTCGACTACAGGGAGCCTTGTTGACATAGTGAAATCTCGAGTGGAGTAGTCGGGGAGTGGAGTAGGAACGAAGAGGTGCTTCATTTCCGAACCACTATAAATACAGGTGTCTTGGTTTGATCGTTTCTTTCTCTATCTCTTTATTGTTATTGCTTACTTAGTTCATTATATTAGATATTTAGTTGTGATTCATATTGTTGATTGATGGAATTTAATGGAATCTAACAATATTCTAAAGCAAAGTTTTAAATTGACAATAAACAGTAAGCTATATCAACCCCCCTTCTAGTTTCCACAATTGGTACCAGAGCAAGGTCACTCAAGATCTTTAAAATATATTGTATTTTTTTTATTTTTTAAAGCTTGCCATCGATCTATGGATTCCGACACCAAAATATCTAGAAAGTCAATCTATGAAGTAAAGACACCACTTTTGGAAAGTGATTAGTTTTTTTATTGGAAAAAATCATATTCTGAGACACTATGTTAAATCAAAAAATCTAGTCTTTGGCATGTTATAACCAATGGTGATTTTCAAACCCATTCTTCCACAAATCCAGAAACCAAACTTGATGAGGTTGTCCTTTTTGAAAAACAAAGTGATGATCTTAAAAGAAGGCTTGCGAAAAATAATGAAGCCAAAATGGTTATTTACAATGCTTTGCCTAGAAAAGAATATGAACGAATTTTCATGTGTAATACGACAAAAGAAATTTGGAAAACTTTGTTAATCACCCATCAAGGTAATAGCCAAGTCAAAGATAATAAGATCGACCTTTTGGTTCAACAATATGAACAATTCGTCATTTCTGAAGACGAATCTATAGATAGTGCTTTTGCTAGATTTAATACTATTATTACTAGTCTTAAAGCTCTTGATGAAGGTTACTTAGTAAGATCTACGTAAGAAGTTTCTTTTAGGTGTTCTACAACCTAAAATGGAAGAGCAAAGGTCACGCCGATTGAAGGTCAAAAGATTAAATCACTATCTCTTGAAGAGTCATTCGGAAAACCTCAAAGTCTATGAGATTTTACCGTGACTCGTGAGCTTATATTATGAAGTAGCACCCCAATGTTGTATTCCGCTGCGTTGTAAATTTGAGGGTGTTATAATAGTGATGAAGAGTGTTCGACTTCCGGTAGTGAAGACGAAGAGTACGCCATGGCGGTAAGAGATTTCAAGAAGTTCTTTAAGAGAAGAGGTAGATTCATAAGACAACCTCAGAATGACAAAAAGACCTTTCAAAGAAGCCGAGATGACAAAAACGGCAAAAGTGAAAGGAAGTGCTTTAGATGCGGAGATCCAAATCATCTTATTGGAGAATGTCCAAAGCCACCAAGAGACAAGAACCAAAGAGCATTTGTTGGAGGTTCTTGGAGCGATAGCGGTGAAGAGAATGATGAGAAGATCCAAGACGAGACATGTCTTGTAGCTCAAGCACCAAATGAGGTATGTTCCGAATCCTCCTACTTCAGTGATGAAAACTCACCAGTTGATGATTTAGATCTAGACAACGAATATGATAAATTATGCAAAATGAGCTTAAAAATAATTACTAAGAACAAAAAGTTAAAAGCTATTAGAAAGAGTCTAGAAAATGAACTTAGAGAATTAAAAGATAAAATGTTCACACTCGAGAAAAACAAGGGAGTTGATCTCGATTGTGCAAAGTGTCATGTACTTAAAATTGAGAATGAAAAGCTCAAGGATGAATCCACTAGATTAAACAAATTTGAAAAGAGTACACATTGCCTAAATGAAATGTTAAGTAATCAAAAACCCTCCGGTGACAAATTAGGTTTAGGGTTTAATTCATTTGAAGCATCATCTAGTGGAACTAAGAAAATAAAATTTGTGAAGGCTCGGAAAAAGGCATGTTCTGATGGAGGTCCCATAATTATGGGTGACCCCCTTAATGATCCGGCGGCCCCCAAAATAAATCTGGGACCGCCACCAGTAATGCCAGAATCTGAGAAAACTGTGTCTTTTCAAAAGTCCATTTTGGGTCCTAGACCAAAACACATAATTGTAAACAATGCCAAAGTTCCCATTGCTAGTGACAACGAATTCAAACGATTTTATAAACCATTGTCAAAACCCGAAGTTGGATTTTCTAAACCCAATTTTGGGTCAAAAACTCCACCTCCAAGAAGAGTTAATAATAATTATTCTCGTCCTAAAACATCGCAACCAAAAAGACATGTTGGTCGACAAAACCAACCTCATGGCTTTCCAGAAAGTTGGAACAACTTCCCACGTCAAAGTTACATGCCATGGGAAATGTGTCCTCCATTCTCACATCCCAACCAATTGCATCAAATGCAAGAGATGTTTGGCACTAACAACTTTGGACCCATGAGATATTGGGAACCAAACATTTGAGTTATTGTCTTATATAAATAGATATGCCTTGGAGTTGATTTGGAGCCCGACGAATGGATCAAGGATAGCGGATGTTCCAAACATATGACGGGAAACCGAAAGCTCTTCTCCACTTACAAGGCATACAATGGAGGTAATGTTATTTTTGGTAGTAATCTTAGCGGTAACATCATTGGCAAAGGTATAATTTCTAATGACTCTCTCAAGATAGATAATATAGAACATGTTGATAACTTAGGATTTAACTTGCTAAGTATAGAACAAATGTGTAATAATAAGTGTAAAGTAACTTTCTCTGAACATGATAGTGAAATCACTAAGAACCGTAAAGTCATAAGTAGAGGTATTAGGAAGAAAGGCTTATATGTAATGAAATTAGGAAATAAGCCAAAGGATCAAATTTGTCTAACAACGATTGATGAAAAATCCACCTTGTGGCATAGGAGATTAGGACACGCAAATATGCTTCTCATTCAATCGTTGGCCTCTAAGGATTTAGTTAAAAACTTACCTAAGCTTAAGTTTGATCAACACTTTTGTGATGCTTGCAAAATAGGAAAACAAGCTCACTCTAGTCACAAAGCTAAGAATGTAGTCTCAACGACTAGATGCTTAGAACTTCTCCACATGGATCTTTTTAGTCCATCCGCCGTACAGAGTTACGGAGGAAACTGCTACACCTTAGTCATAGTAGATGTCTACTCTAGGTATACTTGGACTAGATTTCTTAAGAATAAAACCAAAGCTTTCAATCAATTCAAAATGATTAGTAAGAAAATCTAAAACCAATTAGGATGTACAATAGTGTCAATAAGAACCGACCACGGTAGAGAATTTGATAATGAAGTACAATTTGGAGAATTTTGTAATGACAATGGTATTACTCATAACTTCTCGGCTCCACGCACTCCTCAATCAAATGGCGTGGTTGAAAGAAAAAATAGGACACTTCAGGAATTAAGTAGAACCATGTTGAACGAGAAATCGTTACCACAAAAGTTTTGGTTTAACGTCGTAGATACTTCAACATATATTCTCAACCGAATCCTAATTAGAGTCATTCTAAGAAAAACACCTTATGAAATCTTGAGTGGTAGGAAACCTACTTTTGACAATTTTAAAGTGTTTGGAAGCAAGTGCTTTATTTTAAACACTAAAGACTACCTTACCAAATTTGACCCAAAGTCATACGAAGCTGTCTTTCTAGGTTACTCCCAAAATAGTAAAGCCTATATCATTCTTAATAAACACACTAGGAAAATCGAAGAATCACTCAACGTGACATTCGATGAAACTCCTCCACCCTCTAAGACATCACCCTTGGTGGATGATGATCTAGATGAAGAAGAAGCTATTAGGGAAATCGAAAAGAAAAACCTAGAAAATATTGTTGAGGATGAAACATTAGAGATTGACGAAATAGTCAATATTAAGGAATCTAGGAACCATCCCTTAGAAAATGTTATAGGAAACCTCAACCAAAGAACCCTTAGATCACAAGCCCAAAACCAAAGTAAATTCTACTGTTTTATATCAACTATAGAACCTAAGAATGTAAATGAAGTGTTAGGAGATGAAAGTTGGATAGTCGCCATACAAGAAGAATTAAATCAATTCATTGCTAACAACATTTGGGAGCTAGTTCCACAACCTAAGAATATGACAATTATAGGAACTAAGTGGGTGTTTAGAAATTAGTTAGATGAGAACGGTATTGTTTCTCAAAATAAGGCTAGGTTAGTTGCTCAAGGCTACAACCAACAAGAGGGCATCGATTATGATGAAACTTATGCCCCGGTTGCTAGACTTGAATCTATTAGGATATTATTAGCCTATGCTTGCGCCTTAGATTTTAAATTATTCCAAATGGATGTAAAAAGTGCATTCCTGAACAGTTTTATCAATGAGGAGGTATACGTAGCACAACCTTTGGGATTCATTGATTTTGAAAAACCGGATAATGTTTATAAACTAAAGAAAGCTTTATATGGTCTTAAACAAGCACCCAAAGCTTGGTATGATAGATTAAAAGGTTTTCTTATTAAACATGAATATAAAATGGGAATGGTAGATAACACTCTTTTTACTAAGAAGAAAAGTTCAAATCTCATCATTGTTCAAATATATGTCGATGACATTATATTCGGTTCGACTTGTCAAGACATGTGTGATGAATTTGCCAAAATCATGCATGACGAGTTCGAGATTTGAGCACATGATGGGTGAACTTAACTTCTTCCTTGAATGTAAAATTAAACAAATGGAAGAGGTATATTCTTTAATTCAATTGTATATTAAAGAAAATGCTTAAGAAATTGTGGTTCTAAATGATTCTAAACCAATGAAACCCACATGTCCTCCGATACTAAATCACGAAAAGATGATTAGTGTGTATTTTGAGGTCGGTAGATTGTACCAAAGTATCGGGCATGTAGGTAGGATTATTATACCTAATGCTAAGTAGGCTCGATATCATGTTTAGCTGTCTGCTTTATGCCCGCTTTCAAGAGGCTCCCAAACTTCACCTTAAAGGTGTTAAGGTATCTTCCGATAGATTATTTAAAGGAAATACGCATTTAGGATTATGGATAACCTAAGGGGCCTGTTGGCATTTAGGAACCATGTTATATGCCGACTCTGATCATGCGGGAGATTATGTGGACCGAAAAAGCACTAGAGGTATTTATACGTTCGTGGTATTTTTACGTTCGTGGGATGTTGTTTGACATCTTGGTTCTCGAAGAAACAAACCGCTCTTGCTATATCCACTACCGAAGCCGAATATGTAAGCGCCGAAAAGGTATGTCAACAAGCACTATGGATGAAACAAGCTCTCATCGACTATGACGTACGACTTGACGACGTTCCCATCATGTGTGACAATAAAGGCGCGATTGACCTTAGCAAAAACCCAGTGCAACACTCTTGTACTAAACAAATTGAAATACGTAACCACTTTCTTCGTGATAATGTCCAAAAAGGACACATCTTAATTGAAAAAGTGTCGTCCGTCGACAACATCACCGACATTCTTACTAAACCCCTTAAACGTAAATCGTTTAACTATCTACGTCTTGGTTTAGGAATGATGGAACACATTCCGTAAATCATATAAGTCCGCTTCTCCTTTTTTGTCTCAATTCAAGTTCATGTTCTACTCCGTGTCGTGACAACTTAAATACTTCATCCGAAGTACTTTAAGCACCATTAATTCGCGAAATGCAAATTAAAAAAGTCACCTATCTTCGCAAAATTTTTGTCAAAATCAAGTTCAAAAACGTAGCCTGAGGGCGGCCCCCATATAGGAGGCCCCCCAATATATTTGGGACCGCCAGGAGATATGGGATCGCCATCAGGAAATTAAAAATATGAACACTTAAACAAAAAAAATTCAAACCACGAAAGCAAACACTCCCCTTCGTGCTGCAAGTGACAAAAAAGCATAATAACCCACCAAAACTCAAATCCAACCATTAAAGCATCAATTGAAGATCAAATCAACACTAATAATCAATTCTAACATCACAAAGATCATCAATTGTAAGTCATTTTATCTATTTTCTTTCAATTTGAGTCTAGGGTTCATCATGAACACCAAAAATCAAAACTGGGGATTTTCCATTTTTCTTTCAATTTTGTTCAATTAGAACTACTAGGATACAATGTACAACTAATATGCTTCCCGTAGACATAGGATTTGTACATATTAGTGAGTTTGTAGAAAAATTGATTTTGAACTAAAACCCCAATTTTATTTTTCAAATCACTCACGTTAGGAACAAAATAAAATTGTTGTTATGCATTGTCAATACAACCTAAAAACGTTAGTTGAAGTCTCAAGTGATGATTCAAATGTTAGTTGAGACATTTCTTGACTATTACTCAACATACGTACTAGTATTATTATTATGTTGTAATATCTTCTTAACTTCTGTCACTATTTCTTGTGTACGTATACAACATGTTTATGTCATTATTTCATGCTTTCTATGTGACACTTAGTAAATCTTTAAGTCATTTATATGGTTCTACTTGGCCTCATTGCATGATTTCTTTTCTTGCATTTATTTATTTGGCTAGATTATACGATTCTTGATGAAATGGAGATACCATAATCACCCTTCTAACCCTCTTAAGTCATTCCGACACAAAAGACTAACTTTTGGAAAATTTCTAAAATTCCAGAAAATGGCCCCCTAAAAGGTTAGGCGACCCCCCTATATATCCGGGACCGCCAAACATTATGGGACCGCCAACAGTTATCACATTTCTTTTTAGTCTTCTCTTTTTTTTTGAACCTTTGACTAAGCTTTTGGTAAAAAGACGTCATTTCCCTTAATATCAAAACAAATTCTTACACCTCAATACTAGCATTCCATGCCTTGCCATACATTCTCCTATATAAGAACATCATATTCTTCATCATTACTCATCAAACACATCTCATTCTAAATCTTATTCCTAGCATGTCATCTCCTAGAAACTATGGTGAACAATCTCACAAATCAACCATAGATCCTTGGAGAAACACTCATTCCTTGCCTTACTTACCTCCTCTATTTCCAAACAACTCACTACCTAAATCTCCACCAACCTCTCCAATCTTTGATACCACTCCTTTGCCTCCCTCTCTTAATTCATATAATCATATATTCTCTTCTTTACCTCCACAAACTCCTACTCCAAATCATAGTGAAAACCGTTTGCATGAACTCCTACACCTTTTAAATACAAGTTGGGTTGTGACAGAGAGAGGTTGAAGATGATTAAGGGAATGTTTGGTTGGTGTACAAGAAAAGCCCCTCCACATCTTTCTTCTTTTCATTCCCCTTTCTATCTTTTTTTAAATGAAGTTTCCCTGGTTGTCATAATCAGTCCCTATGGTTTATGTAACAATATAACTTAGGGGTTTGGCATTTTTGACCCCTCAAGTTATATTTTTCTTTGTTTTTTTTCTTTTCGGAGTTGATTTGACTTTGATTGGGCTTCGTCTTCACACACTTTTCCATCTCGTGTCCTGTTTTGTCGCTTTTTGCTTGGTTTTTCCTTTTTTTGTGAGATATCCGTTCCTGCACAACACAATTAGCAAAACAAGCATATATTTGGCATTTTGAGACCGTTTTTGGTTATTTTAGTTTATTTTTAAAGGTAAAAGGTATGTGTGATTAAGCACATACCAAAATCCCCCAAACTAAGATGTTGCGTATCCCACGCAATGCTATGAAGTAAGCACTCGAGAAACCAAAAATCTCAAATCCCCTCGACTAATAACTTGGAAAAGTAGCCAAGCGTTTATCAAAGGGAATAAAAGAATCAATAGCCTCGACAAGTCCCGGTTCTCACCAATTTTTATATTTACACAACTACTCTAAAATTTTATTTTATTTTTATTTTTTATTTTTTATTATTTTTTATTATTTTTATTTTTTTGATTTTACATTTTTTCATACATGTTTGACTTCCTTTATTTATCAACAATGGGATCATAGAATGAGAAACGTTCGTAGAATAATCCGCG
>BQNB010021343.1:0-35446 GCA_026074375.1 Tanacetum coccineum | reverse complement strand
AAAATGAACACCCAAGAATCCTTCTTGATCGATCCTAGATACCCAGCGAACCCGAGAACCTGAGCTTCGATAGCACTTGTTGGTATTTATGAACAAAAACCTGATTACTAGAGTGGATAACTACGATCACGAAGATGAACACACATACGCCATCAAATTATGTATTTGATAGAAAAGTAAAGAAAGAAGCACAAGAATTATATCTCTAACCGAATGATTAGTATTAAAATAATGAAGTGACAATACCCCTCCCCCCTCACCTCCTTTTATAAAGATGATGGGGGAAGACAAACCGACTCCAACAAGGAATCTAAGTTGGTTGTGAAACAAAGAAGTAACATGAACGTGTTTGCTTGGGACACAAACATAAACCCACATTCTCTTATTGTACTCTTAATCCTCTATGACTTATATTAAGCTAACACTTACAAATAATCCCCTAGATAATAAGCTAATCTTAAAGACTAACTTCAACACTAATAACATTAAATGGTTTGCGCAATATATTAAAAGTTATTTATCGTAAAGAAAATACCAGACTCGTAAATTTGGTTATACTTAAAACAATTTACCAAATATATAAGGTTAAAGTTGTAACATTTCTCAATTTCAGGTCATTTTACGACTCCTATTATTAGTCACTATTTATTTTAGTCCGATACGCGTTTACTTTTAATTTTTGCTTTTGAGCTAAATTGCGTAGACTAGAAATAACCATTTAATGTAAACGACCATCAAATAAATTAAGGTTTACATCAACCAAGTAAGAAATTGTTATTAAGAAGATAATTATGTACTTTGCATATTTTATTTTTATTGGTCACGTAAAAGGTCTACGTTTCATAATAAAATACATTTGGACACACCCCGGAAATACCTAGACCTACCTAGACTCAAACCAATGCCCACTTTTATTACCTCAACATTTAAATTAAAACAATTCTTGTGTAAAACCCACTAGGGGCCGGTTATACACACAAAAGCACCTAGAAAATCCTTAAAAATCTCCTAATGATCCTTACAAGTACTAGTACATCCTTGGTTTAATTAATACTTGTCATAAATGTTCCTACTAGCCAAATACATAATGGTTAATAACCATTTTGGTTCTCCTTTGCCCTATGTTGCGGTTAAACATGATCCAACACACAAATCCATAAGATTTCATAATCTAGCTCAATCTTGTACAAATATCCTCTAATTAAGAGGTGTACTTTGTGTGTTTAAAAACAAATACAAATGTAGTTAACTAGAAAACTTCAAAACCACTAGGGCTTGGATCGGTTTGGTTTGTTTGTGTAACTAGAAACATGTAACCAAGTATTTGCCTATAAATACTCACACAACCTCACCATATTACACTCTTGCAACCCACACATACACGAAACACTCTCTACTTTGCTCTATTTGTTTCGGGTCACCACAGCCGAGACACTATCCACACAAACACGACATCACACTAGTAGTCATCAAGCTAAGGTTATACGTTTAAGGGTTTGAAAGCAAGAAAGATTCGGTTTGAACTAAGGCTTAGGGTATACAAGTCGAGTGTTCCCGCACAGACTACTCGACACAAAACACGTTCAAGAAGGCTAGGACCCTTGTAAGTGGTCTAGCCTAGCGTTCATATTCAAGTTTCATGTTTCTTCATGTGCTTAAGGCATTGTTATTTTATGTGTTAACAAGCAAACATGGTCGTACCTAGCAATGACACAACCCATGTCCACGGTCTTACAATATAACAACATATATAAACCTTGTATGGTGTTAGCTTATTTGGAATAAGCTGACCAAAAGCAGACCAAAAAGAGCTCAATAAGGATTTCGATAAGCCTTGTCAAGTTAACGGGCCCAAAGGATTAAAGCCTAAACCTCTAAAACCCTTATCGGGTTCATAACGAGCCCAACACGCCCATTTACTAGCTTAATGGCTTATTGAATAAGTCACACAATAAAAACAGATTAATCAGACCCTAATAAGCTATTTAAGAAAATAAAATAAGTTGTATAACCTAAGAAACCCTTTTTGTAAACTTTCGGTAAAGGTTGATGGGCCAACGAGCCCAATAAGCTTAAAATAAGCTCATCCGGGCTTATTAATAAGCCAATCTGATTCGTGTAGTTTAAATAAGCTTAACAAGTGCTTGTGTGCTTTTTAAAACTTAATCGGACCTTTAAAACACTTAACGGACTTTTATGGGCCTAATAAGGCCCATTAAGCCAAGATAAGCTCGTTAGAGCTTATTTATAAGCTATGGCAGCTTATATGGCTTATTTTGACTTAATTAAACATAATGCCACTTGTTGGGATTTAATTGGAGTGAAAATGCAATTTTTACAAAGTCGGAGGACTAAAAGTATAAATTACAAACTAGAGGGATTAAAACTATCATTTACTGATTGTAATAAGTATAGGGGCTGTTTTCAAACATTCTGGAAGTTAAGGGGCTGATGTGAAACTAAAAGGACCTAAAATACAACTTTGTAAAGTGGAAGGACTAAAAGTGTAATTATTGAAACTAAAGGGTTTAAAATGTAAATAAAGCAATTTGATAGCACCCTAGGGACTGTTTTGTACTTTATAAGAAACTAAGGGGTGTTTTGTAAACAAAGTGATTGTGTAAAAACCTTAACGTTCAGGCAAATTATAATCGACATTATTCGGTTTAAACCACGACTTATGTAATATAGTACTTTATTTAACCAAAGTTATACGTTTTCCCCATGTGCCATTGTAATTATCAATAATCATGTGCACCACCACACAAGTGATAATAGTATATATAAATTTATAATTGGAATTTAGTTTATACAATGAGTCGTTAGCCTAAATGTGTAGACTAAGACTTGACCGTATTTACTTAGGTACTTGACGGTGTGATTCATTGCTTACTTGGATATTTATTATCATTCAGAGAACTACCTGCTAAGGTGAGTTCATAGCCCCATGTTTTACAATTATTTAAATGATTTACATCCTTGGGGTGAGAACATGCTTTGTTTTACAAATTGGACGCAAGTGTACATTTTATACAATGATTACGTGTTTGCCTAAGTAGCGATAACCCACTGAGCCCTTTATCATGAACTGTCAATTACTGGATTGTGAGCGCGAATGTTATAGATAGATCTATTTGGGATTGACAATCCCCGTTCGGGTGATTAGCTATCACCGGGAACGAACGTATACCATGTCGGATTTGGGATGTTTCGGGTTAGAACATCATTCACGGGCATTCATTGGCAATATATTGCATTCATACATGTCGAGCTTTAGTGTCATGAGCTTAGGAAAACGTAATTACTTTTTATGATGTTTGCTTGTGTTGCTTAATCATACACTTGGAAATCCTGTGGTCCTACCATTGATTCACATAAACCTATGAATTCACCAACTTTATGTTGACGTTTTAAGCATGTTTTTTAGGTCAATAAGGCACGAGGTGCGATGATACATTGAAAGTCAATAATTGAAGAGTCAACACTTAAGATTTGGGGTCTTATTACATTTTGGGGACAATTGTTATAAACCGAAATCTTTATTTATATTGTTGAACAATTTGAAGTCATGGTCTTATGTAACAAACAAGTATTTTGTTAATCCAATGTATTTTTTTCAAACGATACGTTTAGTAGTCGTTCTCAGATCTTGTGCTATTGATCCATAAAGTAACGCCCTCGAATATTCAACATTCCACTGCTTACTCAGATTTGAGGGTGTTACGGATTGGTATAAGAGCCAAGGTTATAGAGAACCTGGTCAAAAGTTTTGTCTGGACTATAACCATTTTCAAACACTGGTTTCACAAATGAGATTTGCAAGGGACATACATACATTACTTGTTTACATCTAGCACATATATGCTTACATGATACACACTATTTTAGCATTAGTAGGGTACTAAGTGCTTACATGATTGATATATGCGTATATAAAATATACTAAGTATAGTACTATAAGAGTCTTATAGATATATCATACCGATCTTTCCTATAAGTAATACTTATATAGGTTATTTTTGCTTTTTGCAGTAGTCATGTCTTCTACAACATCTGCGGTTACCTACACTTTTGTTTACACCGACTCTGAGCCTGGCAGAGCCTTCTGGGGAGCCAATGACGAGGAGATATCTGAGGGAGGTATTCTACGGGTCATCGTATTAAGATACGACGGACTCTCGATGCAGCCAGTAGCCCTACCATTACCGGATTACATACCAGGCCCAGAGGACCCACAGACACCGCCAGTTCCTCAGGACGAGGATGAGCGTGAGCCTATGTTCGTACAGGCACATGATCCTGACTACGTTCCAGAGCCTATATACCCTAAGTATATACCATTAGAGGATGAGCATGAGTTTCCAGCTGAGGAGCAGCCATTACCTCCTGTTGATTCACCCACTGCTGAGTCACCCGGATATGTTACTGAGTCGGATCCCGAGGAGGATCTAGAGGAGTACGAGGATGATGAGACAGAGGATGGTCTGGTCGACTATCCTATGGATAGGGGAGATGATGGAGATGATGATGATAGTGATTCATTTAGGGATGACGCTGATGGTGAGGATGAGGATGAGGAAGAAGAAGAGGAGGAGGAGCACTTAGCTCCGGCCGACTCTGCTATTGTTGTACCTGTTGATGAGCCTATTTCCTACATGAGGGAACAAAGCATGTTATACCACCACCCTCCACTGACATTACTATTAGGGCGAGGATTACCGTTCGGCCTCAGACTTCCATATCCCTTCTACCAGAGGCAGAGGTTGAGAGACTTCTGGCCATGACTACTCCATCACCATCACCACCTATCTCACTATCACCACCCTCTGCAGGAGAGCGTCTTGCTAGGTGTATAGCCCCACCTGCACATTCATCACCACTACCTATGCCATCACCATTACTACCATCATCTAGGTGTCCAACCTAAATCCAGACACTCAGGATAACATCCACTCAGGATCTCATTAATGCAGTTACTGCCGCATTACCATCACCCTTACTACCACCACTACCACCATCTCTATACATACCACCACCTGTTGACCATAAGGAAGAGATTCCTAAGTCTGAGCAGCCACCTCGCAAGAGGTTGTGTTTGTCCACTCTAGGCTCCTGATATGAGGTTGGAGAGAGTTCTACTGCTAGACCTACCAGAGGTTGGGGGCTAGATTATGGGTTTGTCAGCACGGTAAATGCTGAAGAGAGGCGACAGGGGATTAGAGATGTTGGGTACGGTATTAGGGATACTTGGGTAGATCCGACAGAGGCAGTTCCTGAGATAGCACCGGTGACCTTAGGAGGGGTCAATACTATGGTCACAGAGCTTATCGAGCTCCATGAGCATGATACACAAGATTTGTATGCTTTACTAGAGGATGCTCAGGATAGTAGGTCTTGTATATCACAATGAGTCGATATGGACTCGCAGCGGGTCGATTTACTTATGGGGGATAGGATGACTCTCCAAGAGACAGTATGGATGGTGGAGGAGGAGGCCTATGCTTCCTGAGAGGCTTAGGCTCACTTGATAGGATTGAGTCAGACGACTCATCAAGAGCTTCAGACCCATCGTGATCATGTGTATGCACATAAGACCCATCTCCAGGCACACCAGACACAGTTACAGCTATAGAATACTCTCATTCAGACACAGCATTAGGTACATGAGACTCGCATTCAGATGCAGCAGATTGAGTTAGCAGCACTTTGAGAGACTGACCATAAACGTCAGGTACAGATGGTAGAGACTCTCAGAGTCATTAGAGACATGAGGCGGGAGATGAGCGACATGCAGGCAGAGTTGTTATCACTGCGAGAGCAGCAGAGGAGAGCTAGACAACCATGACCAGAGGCTAGGATTCCAAATCACTAGGATGCTTCTGGGGATGCTGACAGTCACATCTAGTGATTTATGTTATTTTATCTTGCTAAGTCATTGTACAGGCATGTTAAGTATTAGGGGTTTTCCCCGCTAACATAGCCTTAGATCTTTTGTATTGTATTATGTGTACTCAGACAACTATTTCATGTAAAATTTTCAAAGTTATGAATGAAATGGATATGTTATGTTGTACTATATACCTCTCTTGTGTTAATATATCGTCTATACATTATTGTATTCTGTCATATAACCTCATGTTTTTGTCTTTTGTGATCTAGACAAATCATGGCACCTACGACTAGAAGAGGACCAAATACCCCTGTTAACAACACCAACCCAAACAACATGACTCTAGAATCCATCCAAGCAAAGATTGACCAAGCTCTTTTGCGAAACTCCACCAATGGAGATGGAAGCCACAGTTCGTACGTGGATAACCGAAGGCATGTCCAAACTGTGCGCCCTTGCTATTGTACTGACTTCATGAAGTGTCAACCTTTGAACTTTAAGGGAACTGAAGGCATGGTCGGTTTGACTTGGTGGATTGAGAAGATGGAGTCAGTTTTCAATATTAGTGGTTGTGCCATTGAGAATCAAGTAAAGTTTGCCACATGCACTTTGTTAGGTGCTGCTTTGACTTGGTGGAATTGTCAGATAAGAACCTTAGGTCCTGAGGCATATGCAATGACTTGGGAAGTGCTCAAGAAAAAGATAACGGGCAAGTATTGTCTGCAGGGTGAAATCAAGAAATTAGAAATTGAGCTGTGGAACCTAAAGGTCAAGAGGAACGATGTTCCAGCATATACTAAACGTTTCCAAGAACTAACCCTGATATGTACCAAGTTTGTTGCCAACGAAACCGAGAAGGTTGACAAGTACATTAGTGGACTTCCTGACAACATTTATGGGAACGTCAAGTCTGCCAGACCGAAGACATTGGATGAGACTATTGAGTTGGCCAATGACTTGATGGATCAGAAACTCCGCACCTACACAGAAAGGCAGTCTGACAACAAAAGGAAGGATGATGATTCGTCCAGGAACGACCATGGTCACCAGCAACAACCCTTCAAAAGGAAAAATGCCGCCAAGGTCTACAATATGGGGACAGGCGAAAGGAAGCCTTATGGGGGATCTTTGCCCAAATGTACCAAGTGCCATCTTCACCACAATGGCCCGTGCACCTAGAGGTGCCATAAGTGTAACAAAGTAGGGCACTTTGCTAATACTCAGAAGGGCAATGGGGCAGCCCACAAAGGAAATGGTTGTTTTGAGTGTGGAGCACCAGGGCATTTCAAGAGAGATTGTCCTAAGCTGAAGAATAAAGATGGAGGAAATGGGAATGCACAAGGCTGGGTTTATGCAGTTGGGAATGCAGAAAAGAGAGGGAATGCATCGGGAAACCCTGATGCCAATGTCGTCACGGGTACGTTCCTCTTAAATAACCACTATGCATCTATCTTATTCGACACTGGTGCCGATAGAAGCTTTATATCCACTGCATTTAGTTCCTTGATTAACATCGCCCCAACTCCATTAGAAAATTTTTATGATGTCGAATTAGCTGATGGGAAATTAGTCGGGATAGACACTATTATACGAGGTTGCACCTTAAATTTCTTAGACCATCCGTTCAACATAGATCTAATGCCCGTAGAACTGGGTAGTTTCGACGTCATTATCGGTATGGACTGGTTAAGAAGATGTCACGCCGTGATCGTGTGCGATGAGAAACTTGTTCAAGTTCCCTATGGGAATGAAACTTTGACTTTTTATGGCAACGAAAATAGCAACGGGAGAGAATCTCGGTTGACAGTTATCTCATGTTCAAAAGCTCAAGAGTACATGGCGAAAGGATGCCAGGTCTTTTTGGCGCAAATATCCACCAAGAAAGAGGAGGATAAGTCGGAAGGAAAACAAATAAAGGACGTACCAATCGTCCGAGATTTTCCTGAAGTATTTCCCGAAGACTTGCCAGGTCTTCCTCCCCAGCTCGACCGGTGGAATTTCAAATCGACTTAGTCCTCGGAGCTTGCTCCGTAGCTCGAGCACCCATATCGATTGGCCCATCCGAAACTGAAGGATTGTCAGAACATTTACAGAGCTTTCTGACAAAGGTTTTCCTAAGCCTAGTTCTCACCTTGGGAGACCGGTCTTATTTGTCAAAAAGAGGACAGTTCGTTAAGGATGTGCATCAGACTACGCGATTGTTGAAAAACTGACAGTAAAGAATCGTTATCCACTCTCGACGGGGATCGACGAATTTGTTTGATCAACTTCAAGGATCCAGAATTTCATCAAAGATAAGATCTGGAGATTCAGGGTACACAGGTTTGAGTACGAGATCAGACATACCAAAGTACAGCATTAGAATCGGTATGGCCATACGAGTTTCCAGGTCATGCCATTCAGGCCTGACAAAGACTGCGGTATCTCATGGACCTCATGAACGATGTGTGCAAACCTTACTTGGATAAGTTGTATCGTCCTTCACGATGACTTACTTATTTATTCAATAGGGACGAAAGGGAGCATGAGAACACCTTAAAGCAATTTTTTTGGAATAGCTTAAGAAGGAGAAGTTGTACGCATAAGTTTTCAAAATGTGAATTTGGATTGAAGGTACCCCCCCCCCCCCCAATTTCTCGGACATGTCAATTGATGTAGAGGCATACATGTGGGACCCGGCTAAGTTAGAGTCTATCAAGGATTTGGGCATTCCAAAGACACAACGGCAGATCCGCCAATTTCTAGGCCTTGCTGGTTACTATCGTAGTTCATTGAAGGATTTTTTGAGATTGCATATGTCAATAATGACGAAAACCTTAATCAGGGAAAGGAATAAGTTCGATTGGGAGAAAAAGAAGAGAACGCTTTCCAGTTGATAAGCAGAAGCTGTGCAGTGCCCCAATTCTGGCTTTACCTGAAGGGAGCGAAGACTTTGTGGTGTCGTGTGCGTCACCACAAAGGGCTTATGTGCGGGTGTTAATGCAGCGAGAGAAGTGATTGCCTTTGCTTCACGCAGTTAAAAGTTCACGAGAAGAATACACCACTCACGGGATTTTTTTTTTTTTATTATAGAGCTTGGATGGTAGTGTTTGCCTAAAGCATATGGAGACACTTCTATACGGAACCAGTATGCACCGATATTCCACTCGACCATAAAAGCCTACAACAATTCTCGGATCAGAAGGAGCTAACATGAGGCAACGCCATTGGCTAGATTACTAGTGACTTACGACTCTGTATTCGATATCATCCAGGGAAAGCAAAAGTAGTGGCCAATGCGTTGAGCCATAAGGAACGGATTGTTGCCATTGCGGGTTCGAGCTTAGTTATGACAATGGTTTGGATCTTTCCAAACGAAATCTTAGAAGCTTCAGATCGAAGCACAGAAAACAGAGAATATCGTTAATGAAGCCGATATGAGGGATGATCCGAAGGGATATACCCAAGGAAAGATTGGAACCACGTGCCGATGGAACACTATGCTTACACAGCGAGGAGTTGGATACCTTGCTATGGAGACTTAAGATCCGTGATTATGCACGAATCCCACAAGTCGAAATATTCTATCATCCGGTTCCGAAAAGATTGTTACCAAGTGGTGTAAGAATTATTGTGGTGGCCAAACATGAAGGCGGACATCGCCACAAGTTAGCAAATGTCTGACATATGCAAGAGTCAAGGCATCCGAACATCAAAGGCCATCAGGATTGCTAGTACAACCAGAAATACCGAGGTGGAAAGTCGGGATTATATAACAATGGATTTTATCACCAAATTCTAGGTCGTCGCATGGTTTGACCACATCTGGGTGATTGTGGATCGACTTACAAAATCTGCTCACTTCTTACCAATACGGGAGAATGATCCGTTGGATAAATTGGCAAGGTTGTACTTGAACAGGATAGTGGCAAGACACGGGATACCTGCCTCAATTATCTGTGATCGTGATGGAAGATTCACTTCGAATTTCTTGGAGATCATTTCAAAAAGCTTTGGGTAGGATATTAGTATTGAGCCTGCTGTATCCTCCAGAAACTGACGGTCAGAGCGGAGGACCATTCAATCTCGAGGTCTGCTTACGTGGCTTGCGTGATATTGATTGTGGCATGGCTGGGTTAAGCATTTACCATTGGCCGAGTTTTCATACAACAACAGTTATCACGCTAGCATAAAGGCCGCCCCTTATGAGGCACTGTATGGTCGAAAATGCCGATCACCAGTGTGCTGGGCCGAGGTTGGGGAAGCCCAACTGACTGGTCCAGAATTAATCCAGGAAACAACGGAAAAGATCGTCCTGATCAAGCAAAGGATGCAAGCGGCACAGGATCGACAAAAGAGTTACGCTGATCGGAAGCGAAAGCCGATGGAGTTCGAAGTTGGAGACAGAGTTATGCTCAAGGTCTCACCTTGGAAAGGAGTCGTACGGTTCGGTAAGCGGGGCAAGCTGAACCCGAGATACGTCGGACCTTTCAAAGTATTAGCAAAAGTTGGAAAGGTTGCCTACAGGCTGGAATTCCTAAGAGCTGAGCAGTGTTCACATACTTTCCATGTGTCTAATCTGAAGAATGGTCTATGCGATGAAACCATTAGTCATTGCCGTTAGAAGGAATTCATACATTGACGATAAGCTCCCAGATTTGTGGAAGAGCCCCGTTGAAATCATGGACGGTGAGATCAAACGATTGAAGCGGAGCCGGATTCCACTGGTTAGTTCGCTGGAACTTCTAGGCGGGGCCCTGAGTTTCCTGGGAACGTGTAGATTCGTTCAAACGAAAATACCCCAATCTTCACAAACCGGGCTTCGTCATTATCAAGGTCTCAAGCTTTGGGACAAAAGGCTCTTTTAACGGGTGGGACTGTATTACATTTTCATTTTCGTATGTCTTTGTACGATATATAATGATCCTATTTATTTTAGTGCCGATACGCGTTACTTTTAAATGTTTACTTTGAGCTAATCCGCGTAGACTAGGAAATAAATCATCAAGATTGTAACGGTCACCAAATAAATTGACGGTTTACATTCAACCAAGTTAGAGATCATTATTTTGTAGAATAATTATGTACTTGCGTATTTTATTTGATTGGTCACGTAAAAGGGTTACGTTTCGCGAAAAATACACTCTGGACGAATCCACGAAAATAGCTAGAATTACCTAGGACTCAACAATACCCACTTTAAAAGCCCTAAACATAAAAATTTGATCAAGTTTGTTGTTTATATCACTTTTGTGTCGAACTATGGGCAGAGTAAAACCCACATACAAATTTGTTCCCATGTGGATTATCTTATAGCAAATCAACCTAATGATCTTTAAAGTATTGTACTAAACCTAAGTCATTTTTATAACTTGTCCTAATGGTCTCCGACTTGTTCCTTACCCAATGGTTGAATACTCACTTGTTCCCTTGCTCCTCCTAGTCACGGTTAAATATGGGAACAACACACCAAGACATAAGATTTGCTAAGCTAGTGAATCTTGTACAACTTAGGGCTTATTAAAATTTGTCCTTATGGGTGGTTTAGCAAAAAAAACTATTGTGAGATTATCTATAATCCCTCAAAACCGCCCCCCTAGGGCACGATTCGGTTTGGGGTGTGGACTAGAAAACTAACTAGTCTTCTAGCCTATAAAATAATTCATGTACACTCTACCTTTTTTAACACTCTTGATAACTCATACTCACCTCAACCCCCTCTCCTTCTCGTTTGTCGGGATATATAAACCGCAAACAATGCCCCTCCACTTCCACTTCGAACCAACAAGTACCCACAAGGAATTATTCGAGCCAAGGGTTGGTTGTCTCGATGTTTTACGTTTGGGATTAGCACTCTACACGTCTAAATACGCCACAAATATACTTAGGACCCTTGTAAGTCAAGTTTCGACTATACTTTTCGCTTTTAAATTGTTCTTTTTTAATTCTAGAACCTCATGTCGTGATATCTATGAAATGCAGTACCTAAATACGTACACATTATACGTGTGTGGTACAAGAAGCTAATACGTGCGAATTGTGTACCAAGCGCTAAAGACAAGGATTCAAAATGTTTATGTCAAGATGAAAGCTTGTCTCCACGTGAACCACGTTGCCATTATACGAAAATATAAGAAAACTACACGTAAACTTTTATAGAAAACATAGCAACTTAGCTTGTGTGCGTGTATACAAGGATAATGATCTATTGCATGTCACGGGTCACGCTTAGGAAATGTTAAACACATCGTTTTGGTGCTAGACGATTTAATGGGAACATACGAGATGCTAATAAATCTTTCGGACCTAAACGAACCCAACCAAAAAGCTAGAACCCCTAACGAGCCTTTAACGAGCCCAACAAGGCCTAGCGAGAGCTTATTAATAAGCCACGGCTTATTAACAAGCCACTCGGGCCTAATCTCGATTGGAAGTGCTCATGTTGTTTTCTTATAGGGCCTTTACTTTATTAGTACAACCAACGAATCGTAATATGGGCTTACTCGCCCATTTGGAGTCCATATGAGCAATAAGCTCACAAGAAGCTTAAACAGCTTATAGTTAAATGGCACAACCACTGAAGTTACCTGAGCTAAACAAATTCAATTGAGGTTAAATGGACCACGCCCTTAACCCTTCTAGAACCATTCGGGTTCATAATGGGCCCAATAGGCCCAACAGCGGGCTTATTAGCTTATCGAATAAGCAAAATAAGCTAGCCGACCCTCTAAGCGCTTAAACGGACTACAACAACGTTATCGGACCTTAATGGGCCGAACTATTTGGGTTTAAAACCTTTCGGATCACCAATGGGCCCGAAAGCCCATTAACCAATGCTCATTAGCTTATTTCCAATAAGCTGAAAACAAACTACTGTTTAAGCTTAAGTTGAATGATTAGGAAATAAGTAAAATAACTATTAAAACCATTAGGTTCTATTCGCGGTTAATGCTATTGGGCCCGTAAGCCCAATAAGCTCGAAATAAGCTTCAATAAGCTCACCGAGCTTATTTTAAGCTTAACAGACCCTACTGAGCATATTGGAAACATTTAGACTTATTAAAACTATAACGGGCTCTACTAAACAAGCTAAACGGACTTAACGGGCCAATATGGGGTTAAGCCAAAAATAAGCTCAAATGGCTTATTTTTAAGCCAAACAACTTACATTGTCTATTTTGAGGATAAAAAGCAAATTAAAAACTATTTTACACCTTTTTCGTGGTCAAATATGAAACGAAAGTAGAGGGACTAGTTTTGCCCATTTCGAAACTTGAATAAAAAATGTTAAAGTCATATGTGGAAGATTCATGAACTATAAGGACGAATCTCGTAAATATCTAAACAATAAGGACTCAAATTGAACACTTAAGTTAAATCCGAAAACTAGAGGGACTGATATTGTAATTAACGGAAAGTATAAGATTAGACTCATTACTTTTCGAAAACTATAAAAACCATAAGGACCTAAGTTGTAAATTTCGGAAGTTAAAGGACTAGTTATGACTTTCTCGCAACTAGAAAGTTTAAAGTGTAATTGTTACTACTTATAAACCTAGGGACTAAAAGACAACAACTAAAACTCTACGGGTACGTTTGTGAAACAAAAGTGAATAAATAAAACACTTAACACGTCGGTCGAACATTAAGATATTCGGACATCGAACGGGTTTAATAACAAGTTAATAAATAATGAATATTTATTAACAATGATTTCACGTTTCTCGAGAACAATCGAAATTATAAATGCAATGATCTTGTGTGTCTCCACACAAGTGATAACGGTATATATAAACTTAAAATGGGATTTAGTTTATACAATGAGTCGTTAGCTTAAATGTGTAAACTAAGACTTGACCGTACTTACTTAGGTACTTAACGGTGTGATCCACAGCTTACTTGGATATTTGTTATCATTCAGAGAACTACCGGCTAAGGTGATGTTCAATAGCCCCATGCCTTACAATTATTTAAATGATTTACATCCTTGGGGTGATGAATGCTTTGTTTTACAAACTGGACGCTAGTGTACATTTTATACCTGATTTCGTGTTTGCCTAAGTTACCATACCCTTTTGTACCGCGTATTGATATGAATAGTTATTTCATAGATGTGATTGGCGGAATTACATTGTGTGGGCTGCGAATGTTTTTATGGTTAGATCTATTAGGATTGACGGTATCCCCGTAGAGGGGTGACTAGCTATCACTGGGACTCGAACGGCATACCATCGTCGAATCTGGATTAGGATGTTGCGGGGTTAGCACATCATTCACGGGGACACATGGTGGCAAATTTCTATTTGGATTCATTACAGGTCGAAGCTTCGGGGTATGAACTTAGGGAAAATGTATATCTACTTTTTATGATGTTTGCATTTTGTTGCTTAATCATGTGCACTTGGAAATCTTTCGGTCTACATTGATTTTAATTAAACCTTATGAATTCACTCCAACATTATGTTGACGTTTCTAAGCATGTTTTCAGGTCAATAAGGCACCGAGGTTGCGATGATAATTGGGTAGTCAATAATTGAAGAAGTCTACACTTAAGATTTGGGGTCTTATTACATTTTGGGACAATTGTTATAAACCGGAATCTTTATCTATTTTGTTGAAACTATTTGAAGCCATGGGCTTATGTAACAAACAAGTATTTTGTTAATCCAATGTATCTTTTTTCAAACGACACGTTTAGTAGTCGTTCTCAGAATCTTGTGCTATTGACCCAATAATGTAACGCCTCGGATATTCCATCGCTGCATACTCAGATGTGACGGGTGTTACAGGTACAGATCATAAGAGTCTTACAGTACATTCTGGTCAAAAGAGCTCAAAATGAGAACAGCGGCGATGGAATTGAACTTTTGAGTGACTATGATTGTGAATCCGTTACCTCCTTGGTTAAGGACCGTCGTGGTCGAAGGCCCTGAGTCGAAGGACAGAGAACCTATAAGGGTTAGATCATTTGGTAATGACGGTTCAACACTATTTAACTAGAGAATACTCATATAACGGCTCAGGACTGTGGCAGATGAAGAGGAAAACGTTTAAAACTAAAAATCTTGGAAGGAGAATCAAGCCGATATTTGGACCGTTTGATGGATCTCCAATGCTTTGAAGGGCGAATTTGGTTACCGTTGTTTGGAGGATTACGGGGATTTGATCATGCATGAATCGCACAAATCTAAATATTCCATTCACCCTAGGGTCGGAAAGATGTACCCTGACTTAAAGAAGCCTCTCTTGGTGGCCGAACATTAAAAGCTGAGATCGCACCTCTGTCAGTAAATGTTGACTTTTGCCAAGGTTAGGCTGAGCACAAAGCCATATGGTCTACTCAACAACTGAAATCCTAGTGTGGAAGTGGGATGAAATAACCATGGATTCATCTCAGGACTTCCAAGACACGCACCATGTGGTTATTACTCCATCTGGGTATTGTTGATCGACTAACAAAATTTGCTCGATTTCTTTGCCAATTGAATGAAGACTGACTAGCTAGAAAAATCTCGCCACCCAATTATCTTTAAAGGAAATTATATGTAAGCATGGCGTACTACGTCATTATCTCTGATGGAGAACATTCTGGTTTACTTCAAGATTTTAGAATTCACTGCAAGAAGCGATGGGAACCCAACTGGATATGAGCACCGCTTACCACCCAGAGACAGATGGTCAAAGCGAGAGAACTATTTAAACACTGGAGGACATGTTGCGAGCATTGCGAAATGATTTTGGTAAATAGCTGAGATCGTCACTTTCCATTTGGTCGAATTCTCCTACAATAACAGTTATCATGCGAGCATTAAGGCTGCGCCATTTGAAGCTTTATATGGGCGAAAGTGTAGATCGCCAGTTTGCTGGAGTGAAGTTGGAGATAGCCAACTCACTGGCCCAGAATTGGTCCGAGAGACAACAGAAATGATTGTTCAAATCAAGAATCGGTTGCTAACGGCCAGAAGCCGTCAGAAAAGTTATGCGGATGTTAGACGCAAACCGATGGAATTTCAAGTGGGTGATATGGTCATGTTAAAGGTATCGCCTTGGAAGGGCGTAATTCGCTTTGGGAAACGTGGTAAGTTGAGTCCACGGTACATTGGGCCATTCAAAATCATAGAAAGAATTGGTCCCGTGGCATACAAGCTGGAGCTTCTTGATAAACTCCATGGAATTCATAGCACCTTCCATGTTTTTTCAAATCTCATGAAATAGCTATGGCGGTGAAAAACTTGGTTAACCCACTTGAGAGATCTAACTTCGACGAAAATTGACACTTTATTAAAGAACCAGTAGAAATCATGGGACCGCGAAGTGAAGAGCTCAAGCAAGCTTGATTCCACTTGTCAAGAGTTCGATGGAAATTCAAGGCGAATGTCCGGGAATATACTTGGGAGCGAGAAGATTTCTTCAAAAGAAATTACCCTCATCTTTTCTCGATGTATAACTTCTAGCCAATTATCTCTACTATATTTCCTAAATCAATTTCAACTTTTCAACATGTTGAAAGTTAGCCTAAAATACAGCCATTCAACTTTCAACATTCAATACAACCGATTCTGCAAACTTTTACATCCATTAAACTTTCAACCTTGCCATAGATAGTTTTTTCAAGTTTCAAGTTTTCAAGAATTACTGTCTGAGAAACTAACACATGCATAAGTCAATAAGTAAATTAATATGCGAGAAAATAATGCATGCGTAAGTCAATAAGTAAGTTACTTTTTTATTTACGAAGGTAAAAATAAATAGATAAAAGAAAGATATTTACAAAGAAAATCCCAAGTATAAACTAATTTGGATGCATCCCTAGTTAGCACATCTTAGACTTAGAGAATACTAAGGCATTGGACAAACCCGAAGTCCAACCCAATACAAATTGTTAGACATACCCAGTAATTATAACAAACAAGCAGAATTGCGGCCCGCACGTTGAGACGGGCGTGTTTTGTTGGTTTATTTAGCGTATGTTTTGTTTCAGATATTTCTAACATGCTCGGTTAAATCAGTCGAACCGAGTGGTCTGGTCTAATTATGGAAACATAATACAACTCATTTGCTTTTTGTAAAAGATATGACATATATTTAAAGACTAAAGAATAAGAGATGTTAATATTCATACAAATGTTAAGTTCATTTGGCTTAGTTTTTGTATTTTGTATCGAGTATACTCGTTAGATGTATATTCTTTATTGTATGAACTAACCATTTCTACTTTGCAGCAATATGACATATAATTTAGTTTCTTTATTTTGTAGAGTGGAAATTCTAAGAATGAAATTAGGACATCTGGTTCATTTAAAATATCTTTGTAAATGCCAAGTTGTTATGTACTACTGTACTGGGAAGTGAAGCACGCGATTTCTTTTAAGGTTGAACTACTGCAAGAAGTGACGATACGTTTGAATTGCATCCAACTGTCGGCACTGTGCTATTCTCAGTTTCGCTTTCAATCTCAATGGGTCACGTTTACGTGTACTACCCGAAAAGCCACCACTTGCTCCTTCGTGAGATATGATCGAAGGTTTCTCTGAATCAAGAACATCAATACTTCAAGAAGGGTGTCTAAGAAGAGTTCAGTATCTAAAAAGGGATACCTTGAGTTTTGTTTTTGTCGTGGGTAAAAAAATCTCATTCAAAGATCACACGGAATAATTCAGGTATATGAAAAGTAATCTAGAAATTGCAACGCCAGGATTATTGACCACCTCAACAAATTTCTACACGTCTACACGGCCTAATCCATGCTAAAGACAACATATTTCACTTCCTAACAGTGTGTTAAAGAAGAATCTCACGGAAGTGAAATAGCATGAAAGCATGTGAAAGAACGAATGGTCTTATAAATTAAGCTGATGTCATAAAAGCTCATAAGTAATTATGTAAATAAACCGAGTTGCTCATGGGGCTCGAGCGTGTATCACTAAAAGCATGGCTCTTGCTTAACATGAGGGTCATTTACACCCCCTACTCATAAGCCCATACAACTATGTGAATACCAGAAACGTTAACTACTATAATGAAATAATTGCAACTAACTTGAGATTTTTTCTGTTGATGCCTTCATATCTGCAACAACTCCTTCCCAATCCTTTGACAATAATTTAGCTTAACCCCTCTAAATAACGAGATTCGAATAAGTTGAATTAAAAATGGCTCGTTCGATGTTGTTCAAGGTTCCCTTGGATGATCTGTAAATGGTTCAGTTTTGCAAGTGTGATGGAAGGTAAGTTTAATTTTACGCCGTTAACCATTGTGGCCCCACAATTTGTGCCCGTGTAATTTAGGACTACTGGTGTTGACCCATTTATGCCACATAGGAAGGACATATAGTCTTTATATCCTGCATATATACATACTATGGTTACAAAAATATATTACATGCGAAAATCCCTTTTAGATACATGTATGTTATCTTTCATTTTTGTGTCCTATCAGCTTTTAGAATCGCCTATTGTCATTTTGTCATGCAAGAACTTCTGTTAAACTACCTATTTAGGTTAATAAACACGTTATGCAATTCTCTATTATCTACCCTGTCTATTAATCCGTTGTCTGATAGGAAAATTCTGACAATGTAAACCTACTTTGTATCGAGCTTCGGTTAACAACAATGTACAAATTTAATACATGTGAGTAAACAAATGTGTTTTATGGTGGTCGGGTAGGAATAGTATACCATGTGGGTTCATGATATGATGGTTCAGCTGTATCTCTAACCCTGTCCAAAATAACAAATAAAAAAATTTGTTGGCCTAAAACACACTACAAGTTTTAGTTTTAAATTTCAACAAATATTTAATATACCACCTAAATAATAATGTGGATAAAACCCATCTTCAACTGTATGTGAAAGGCAAAAATGAGAAATATCGAAAACTAAAACTATATTCCAAAGAAAAATATTACAACAGTTTTGAAAACATGTAAAACATGTATGTATAAAAGTCTGTTTGGTGAGCTCCATAACAGCAAACAAAAACCATTCTATCAACCCTTATATATATTATTCTTTTTTTTAACGGCTGATAATATATTGAAAAAAGAGTCTAGCAAGGAGCTAGAAACTTAAAAGTACACATGAATTACAAAAAATAAAAGCATAACGATGCAACCCGGGACTTTAACTGCGAGGGAAACTAAAGGGATGAAAAAACTTTTGAAACGGAGGCCGAACATTCGGTTTTCACTTCGCCAAAAGAAAAACCCCCCACCATGGAGGCTGAGCCACCGGTTTTCACTCCGAGGTAGTTTTTGAAGAAACCCCAAACAAGCCCCGAGGAAGAAGGCGAGACAAGAATGCAGCCTTCTGAAACAAAGCATTCAACCATTGTCCAAACACGCGGTCATTAGAGGGGACTTCAACCAATCCGTCCAGGATAAAATCAAATTGCCTATGTTACGGAGCCAAGAAAACGAAGTAGAACGAACATAATCAAAAATGTCACTTTTCTTCAACGGTTGAGAGTTAAAAGTAACACTTCTTACAGTTGCTTATTAAGCCGGACATGTAACACAAACATTAGAATAAACTTTCATCCAATCATATAGGCCTGATCTCTTACTGCGTTACATTCTCAGTATTACATTACAGTAAAAATTTAAAGAAAGTACACAAATTCAGTTTCTCTACTACAACCAAATTTTGACTGCATTATCTATCTACTTGTGTCTGAACAAACATCAAACATTGAGGGCTATATTTTAGCTGCTATTTTTCTTGTCTTTAACTTTTCACTAAAAATGCTAATTATGTTTACATTACAGTTTACAGTTAAACGATTCTTCAAGTATTCTATACTTGCAGTATCTTTAACAATCTTATCCTAAGATTTGGTTTAATTCTCTACAATCATATAACACAATCATAGTACCAAAATAGTCGGTAGGCAATATAAAAGGTTTATTAAATTATATAGCCAAAATAAGCCCATTGAAGTTTATGAGTAAGTTTATAAGCCTATTTTCTCAACGTTGGTCTAATGGTGTGGCGTTGGCGACCACTCTCACAGCCACAATTTTTATGCAGAAAACGCAATTCGATAAACAACACCATCATCAAACATACTCAATGTGAGGTTCAAATTTAATACTTGATTGCTTATAACCACTATGTCCCTCTCATGTTCACTTTCTCAAGTAGAAGCGTTCTTTTTTTTCTTCATAGCTATCGCCTTTGCATCCCACTTATCTTTTAATCTTAACACTACACTTGTAACCATTAATAAGGTAAAATTAGGACAATGCAGTTTATCAAGCTTTGAGTTTAAATTTATAAAGCTGTAATTTCGTGCTTCTATAATATTCTGCATATCAAGTTTTGTAATTACCTAATTACTTAAATATAGAAGCACAAAACTACGAAGATGGGAACTTTACGTTGTGCCAATGAGGATGGTGGTAAGGAAGTATGTTATATCTGTATGAAGCAGCTAACGAAGACCACTTTCTCCTTCCTCTTCAGCCAGCTCTCTCAGCTGTAAATAATAAACCATATAAAAACCTAAACATATAAGATATGCAGCATGAATAAGCAAATTTTAAATACTTTAGTTATGCTTTTGGAAAATAGGCAACATAATAAAAATCATAATGATTATTAAAAAAAGTTTAGGATTCATGAATAAGCAAAGCATGCTCAACAAAAAAATTTAGATATGTCATGGGTTCTCATCTCAATTACAATACGCACAAACCTAATTAGTTCTACTTTTCTATTTTCTTCTTTTTGTAAAACCGCACGTACCTTGATAAGCCTTTGTCGAATCAAGAAATTCAAAACCAAATGTTATCCAACAACACTATGACCAATGACCATAAACAAACACTACCTAAACCACCTCAACGTAAAGCGGTAAACAACATATTACCTTTTTCACCAAGAAACCGCGAGAAAGCCAGAAACGCTGCCCTAGAATCGTAACCCGACCCGGTTAATTGCAATAGGTAACTTATTTATCCGAATCATTAATCACAACATACATAAACAAATAATGTTGCACAACAATTTATCTGCAGTAAAAAACTCTTAAAAAAGCAGCGAATTTCAAATTCTTATTATAATCCACAACCAAAATCACCAAAGCACATATTTTTGTGTCTAACACGTAATTTAAAACCATACAGACTTAGTGCGTTGCTGGTTAGAACCCCATTGCCTAATCTGTTCATCTATAAGCAGTCTCAAACACCATAAAAACTGACTGCATACGACATCATAAAGCAACCGCTGCTCACCGCTCGTATACCGACCCTATACTATTTTTTTCATGTTTAGGTTTGGTGAAAATCCAAATTGATAAAAATTATTCAAAATGTCCGAACTAATTGCAATAATGTGAAATCAATTGAAACTACTCAAAACCTAAAAAGATGCCTACTATGAAGATCCTCGTCAATATCCTGCATATTCGTCAACATCCTTCTTGTAAGTAAGATCTTTAACATCTCCTCACCATTTAAAATTACTAAACTTGTAATTATTACTAAATTAAAAAAAACTACCATTTAAAATTAATCATAGCAACCTATCATTAATACAATCAAATTAATCCAAAATAAAAAAAATAATAAAAATCAAAGTATTATACAAATCTGCACCTAAAACATTTAGAATCCAATACCGGTTTCAAGATTAAAAAAAATCATGTATCCAATCAAATTTCTAATTGATCATGCATCAAAACTGATTAGCTACATAATTAAATTCAATCGGAACAAAAATTAAAAAGAAACATGACCTTAGACAAAGTTAATTGAGAAGATACCTTCGACGATGATGCCAAATCCAGTGTGGTTATGGTTTTTTTTTTGGATTTGTCGGTGGATTAGAATATGACGAGAACTATTACCTCAAACACATTACCAAAAAGGCTGTTTTTCCTGGGAAAAAAAACAAAAATGCATTAGGTTTTTGCATCTTAGTGATTCAATTATGAGTATTGAGAAGATATCTAATTAAATCATAAAAAAAAACAAAGTAATCTCATGTTTTAATTCAATTCTAAAAATCATAACTCTTAAATACATACCTTCAAGTTGAATTAAGTACGCATCTGCCCAAACAACAACAACAAAAATCATATCTAAAAAAAATCAAGAGATCAAGAGATGCATGCCTTTTAATTTGAATGATGTGAGTTATGTTGAATATGGAGAGGATGTGTATATTGAATTTATTTGAATTATGAGATGTAGAATTCGTGTTTAAATTGATGATTTGAATAGAATAGTACGCTGCAAGCTTCCTTCCATCCGTGTATATAATGATGCTTAAAATAGTTTCCAGCATTAAAGTTTCAACATTGGCATAGATAGATTCATGCATTCCCGCCTATGTAAATGTGACAACCATATTGATTCGGTTGAATTGGGATGCAAGCTGTGTGATACACATTGAAGTATTACCAAAGATAGATTCAACTTTCAACATTGCCAAATATAGATTCAATTTTTAACTTTTCAGCCAAGATGTTGAAAATTCAAGAAAATGGCACATTCTCTTTATATGTAGTATAGATGGTCCAGTTTGACCCGAACCAAATCGATCCATTCTAAAAGCTGTCCATTTAACCCGAACGCGTTTCAACCCGAAACCGTTTAGATTCACTAATGAGTTCATGTTGACTTTCATTGTTGTCCTTGGGATGCACTAAAAGCCCTCATGTGCACTAAACCAAATGAATTGTACAGTGTATCCATATAGTGGTATTTTAGTCTAGACTTAGGGGGCGTTTGTTTCTGCTTATATGTGGGCTTATATAAGTTTATTACGATATGATAAACTTATATAAACTCATAAGTCTCAATATAAACTAGAAAATGTGCACTTATAAAATGTAAGCCGAAATCTGATAAGCTAATAAGCCCACATATAAGCCAAAATAAACACCTAGTAAATTTTACAGCATAGTCAAGCTTGTTAAAATGTTGGTAATTTAGGGCAAGAGTCTAAATTTCTTTTTTAGGGCTGCATATATGATACTTGGTAGTTACAATTTGAAATTAAGGACATCAAATAACCTCAAATTTTGTTGCATGATATGTGATTGTGCTATCTTTTTTGTTGCTAATGCATCTTATATTATATATATGCGGGCTATCATAACATAAAACCAAATGAATAATCAGCACGCGTAGAATAATTTCCTAAAGTAACATAAGGCAAAGCTAAAAGGATCTGAAGTTGCAAATGTATGTCAATTAGGCGATACATGGAAAGCTATGCCAGAGGAGGAACAAGATAAATATAGGCCGAAATGTGTGGGACCAAGTATTATGATTCATTGCTCGTCCATTGAATTTGTAAATAAATGGAAAGGTTTAGGGGAAGAGAGGTGTAAAGTTTTGAAAAACTATTTGAAAGATAACCCATTTAAGAGTCTCTTGGAGATGGATGGCGAGGTAAGAAGCCATAAGCTTATACTCGATCTAGTATCTAAATTTGACACCGCTAGTAAGAGTCTACACATCAATGGTTGTGACTACAGAGTCACACCAGAGGAATTTACATCGATCATGGGAATCGAAGATGGGGAGGAAGATATTGATTTGAAAACTCGTCCTTCAAAAGAGATAATGAAAGAGTTAAAGGAACTCTTTGCGGATGGGAGGAAGCAATTTCAAGTGTGTAACAAAAAGGTTTTGAAACATCTAAAAGACGGTGAAACAAATCTCGCGAAAAGAGCTTTTGCTCTATTTTCCCTCTTACATATTGTTTCTTCACCGGGACGGAGTGCCTTGAATGGGAAGTACTTGAATAACCTTGATGATATGAAGAACAAGAAGTGGGCAACACATGCCATAGATATTCTAGTGCGGGGCATCGCTTCCTACAAGAAGGGAAACGGAAAAATACAAAGTCGTCTAGGTGGATGTGTTTTGTTTTTACAGGTTAGTTTAATAAATTTTGGTAGAATTTAAACAAGGTAATAATGTATAATATAGTTTTGTTTCCCTTTTTGTAGCTTTTCTATATGAGTAAGGCAGGTATGACTCCAACACCAAAAGATGTCCGGCTTCTTAAATATGTAAAGAAAAACACCGTTGATAACTTTTTGAAAAAGCATGAAATGGTTAGTGAAATCATATGAAACTACTTCGTCTTGTCTCAGCAGCATTCTCAGCTTGACAATCTACTTGGTCTTCTCTTTATGTAGCTTATCAAGGAAAAAGAAGACGCAAAGGCGAGTGAAGGGGGAGTTGAACATGGAGAAGACGCAGAGTCGAGTGAAAGGGGAGTTGAACATGGAGAAAAGTCACCAAAGAAACAAGAAGTTATAGACAAGGAGGTATGATATAAGTCAAATTAAAAGAAACAACAATACTGCTTTACTTATACTAAATGATATCTTTATGTTACTATTTTCTACAGGCCATCGCGAGTTCGTTGAATTTAAAATTCAAAGAAATTCAAAGAACTTGAAGAACAATTAAAGATTTATGAGAAAGAATATCCATAAAATGAATCTTGTAAAGAAATAAAAAAAGGATGCGAAGTTTGTGTGATGGAACAGAAAAGAAATCATCATATGAACATATTCCAAAAGTAGCAGAAGCTTTGCCTGAAACTCAAAATGAGGACACAATACTTGTAGGCCCTTTCGAGTGTGCAGATCGGTGGTTCAAGGGGAAAAAGTCATCTCCAACTACATATCCAGTTTCACCGGAAACATCCGAAATTGGTAATATATTATTTTTGATAAATGTTATTGATATTCAATGCATGTAAGGCAAAATAAACACTTTAACTCGGTCTCTTCCCCCAAACCAGATGTTGTGGTGAATCAACGTATCAAGAATAAAGACCCCTTGGTAATAAATACTTTAACTCAATGGTTTCGTGCCCGATTTAAACACCAAAGTTATGCACTAAATTTCTTTATGTGCACTAAACCATTTACGTGCACAACATGCACTTTGTATACATAAAAAAGGATGAGAATAAAGCTACGATATGGTAATGTTAAAATTTCATACTTCTGTAACATAGATGCCAAATTGTAACGATGATGTGAAGTTGCAGGATCATCACTATCTAATGATTAATCATCTTTACGAGATGTGGGTCTCTTCCCAAAAAGCAAATGTTGGATCTTCTTTAAATGTATATACATGAAAAAAGCATAAAGTTAGAGGTCAGAAAGAGCGCCAACCTGGATTTACCTTAAGAGATGCAGTGGTGAATCAAGGTATCGAGCATAAAGATCCTTTGGTAATGACTCTTTTCTTTCTTTTTTTTTTCTTTTTTTTGTTATGACTTATGAGAATCAAGACAGAATAATAATAGAGCTAATTCCATATTTGCCCTAAAAACACTTGTACACTTAAATGTTTACCCTTGCATAACATGGTAGTAATTCTTGATCATAAAATATTTTTTAGATTTTTGGCAACTTGGTTCATCCTAGAGAACAGCCGTTTTGCTTTTGGTAAGCGTGGCATTGTTTCTATTGACGTGTTGATTATCAATACAACTACAAGTACTCTGTGTAAATGGATGTAATTCATATTCAACAACCATAAGCCCTTGCGATGTAGAAAACCAGAGGGTCAAAGTCAAAATGCAAATCACTCGAGTCAACTTCCACTGGAATCAAATATGCGTGCAGCTCCTAGTGACTTAAGAGGCAAGATAGTTGATATGAATTCACTTGTCACTGCAAACGTTTATGCTAATTTCTAATGTGAAATATTGATTTTGCATTTACTTAAATTTCAGTTGTTTCTGAGCATGTAGAACGTCATATATACAGTCCTACAATAGCAGGCACTTCTAGTGCTGATGGTATCATATTCGCAGGACAAGAATCTGCTGCCCAGTCAATACCTGGAAACAACCTTACACCACCCGCACTCCTACAATTTGTTAAAAAAAGAAAGTTATCAATTGAGCGATCCGAACTTACAGAGTATGTTCTTTCTTAGCGTGTTTGTTGTTCTATCGGCAGCTATAAAATGTATCTAACTTACCTATCATTCTCCTTTTCTTTTTTTGCAGCCAAGCATTGATGCAAAATGGGTACTTTTTTCACTCTCACAAAGCTCAAGTTACCATTTACTCTTGTTTATCGGCATTGTGCACTTTTAGTGATATTTTTGTATATCTTTATTGGCAATAAATAACTATACAATTCACCATTCAGTACATGAGTCTGATTCATATACTCTTTTTTAGCCAATGGCATTAGAGCAAGTGATGGCTCAAGAAGACAGTGAAGATGAAGTTGATGATGATGTTGCTGATCTTGAAGACCGAAGAGTATTTTCTGTTTCACTCCTTACCTTACTAACTGATTATTAAATTACGAATAACATGTAATCACATTTACTTTTTATATACTACGTATTTCGGATGTTTGATGACTTTCTAGATGTTACTCAATATGAGAAGCGCATGATGCACTTATGGAACTCGTTTATAAGAAAACAACGGTAATTCTACCCTGCTTATGTGCTTAGATATATATGTACTGTCATACTTAAAGCTAAACCTTACATGCTTGTGATGGTGTCAGGGTTCTGGCAGATGCACATGTTCCATGGGCGTGTGTTAGGAATTAAAAGTCTTCATACTTAGTACTGTCAAGCCAAGAGTTAGTACTGCTCAAGTTACAACTACCAGTACTAACCAGTTAGTACTGTTAGAGTAAGTTAGTACTACGAGTACTAATTTAAGACTGCTGAAGGACTTAAGACTGCTGCATGAAGATTAAGACTGCTAAAGTGATAAAGACGTGTTAAGTGATATGTATTGACTTATTCAGTGTATATCTTATTAAGTTAGAAGATTTGCAGTTATCTATTAGAATTATAAAAGATTTATAGTTATCTTGTAAAGGACTCCTTGGTGTATAAAAGGAGATCCTAGGTTATGGTTATAGAGACACACATTCATACGTTTTTGATATATAGCTTTAAGGTTGTAAACCCTAGTACTACACAGAGTACTCGTATTATTGATAATAATAATATTGGAGCTTTTCAGTAATATCATTGTTCATACAGTTTACTGTTTCGTTAATATTCTTCTAAGTATTAAAGAGTAGATTCCGCATACTCTTTAGTATTTACAAAGTTTTTATCATAGTTGTTTTGGATTTATCCAAAGTAACTTAACCTTTACAAGCTAAGGAATCAATCTTAAGTTGGGATCAACAAGTGGCATCAAAGCTTGTGTTCTGAAACTTTGATCTAAAAGAAACTAATAAGAAGAACCCTTTATTCATAAGAAAGAGATGGATCTAGAAATTGCACAAACCACTACTACTGCAAAGTTGCCCATTCTCAAACAGGATGAATATGATATGTGGAGGCTAAGGATTAAGCAATACTTTCAAGTACAAGACTATGCTCTATGAGATGTCATAGAGAATGGAAACTCATTTAAACCAGTACCTCAAACAACAACAAATGCTGATGGTTCCTCAACTTTACTAATACCAGGTCTTGTCACTACTGAAGAAAAGGTTCAAAAGAAGAATGATGTGAAGGCAAGAAGTATGTTACTGATGGCACTTCCTAATGAACATCTAATGACTTTCAATCAGTACACGGATGCTCAGAATTTGTTTGCTGTTATACAAACAAGATTTGGTGGTAATGAAGCCACAAAAAAGACTCAGAAGACTCTTCTGAAGCAAACATATAAGAACTTTAGTGCTCCAAGCACAGAGTCTCTTGACTCTATTTTTAACAGGCTTTAGAAGATTGTAAGTCAGCTGGCTATCTTGGGTGAAAATATTTCACAAGAAGATCTTAATTTGAATTTTTTAAGAAGTCCGCCTTCTGAGTGGAATACTCATGTTGTGGTCTAGAGGAATAAACCTGATCTAGACACAATGAGCTTTGATGATCGCTATAACAATTTCAAGATTGTTGAACAAGAGGTTAAAGGAACTGCAAGCTCAAGCTCAAGCTTAAGTTCTCAGAATATGGATTTTGTGTCATCCCCTAGCAGTACTAATGAAGTTAATACTGCTTACGGAGTTAGTACTGCTAACACTCAAGTTAGCTCTGCTAGCACTTAAGTTAGCACTACTAGTACTCAAGTTAGTACTGCTAACTTAAGTGATGCCACTGTTTACGCATTTTTGGCCAGTCAACCAAACAGGTCTCAATTTATATATGAGGACCTTGAATAAATCCATGAAGATGAATTAGAAGAGATAGATTTGAAGTGGCAGTTAGCATTGCCGAGCATGAGGACAAGAAGGTTTTTCCAGAAAACTGGTAGAAAGATCATTATCAATGGGAGTGACACAGCTGGATATGACAAGTCCAAGGTGGAGTGTTTTAACTGCCATAAGATGAGACACTTTGCAAGGGAATGCAGAGGACCTAGGAACCAAGATAGCAGGAACAGGAATCAAGACAGCTCTAGAAGGACTGTAAATGTGGAAGAAACTTCTTCCAAAGCCATGGTAGCTATTGATGGAGCTGGTTTTAACTGGAGCTATATGGCAGATGACGAAGTCCCTACAAACATGGCTCTTATGGCTTTTTCATACTTTGAGGTACATAATGACAAAACTTGTTCAAAAACCTGTCTAAAAAGCTTTGAAACTCTTAAAACTCAACTTGATAATTTAAAAATAGAGTTTAACAAATATGAGTTCAATTTAGCTACTTATAAAAGAGGGTTAACATCTGTGGAAGAGCAACTTGTCTTTTACAAAAAGAATAAGGTTATTTTTTGTGAGCAACTTGCTGTTCTTAAAAGAGATATCTCATATAAAGACTCAGAACTTAGTATGCTTAAAAGTGAGTTAGAAAAGCTTAAGAAAGAAATGCAATCAACTTAAAATTGAAAAATTTAATAATGCTTCTATGAGTCTAGACAAATTAATAGGGAGTCAAATAACTGATAAAAGTAGAAAGGGTGTGGGTTTTGCAAGCTATAATGTTGTTCTACCTCCCCCTACAGGGTTATTTTCACCCCCAAAATTTGATTTTCCAACTCTGGTCTAGAGGAGTTCCAACAACCTGAGTTTGAAGGCTATAGACCTAAGACTAGTAAGAGTGTTAGTGAAGATATTTCTAATGAGGTTAGGAAATCTCCTGATGCCCTATTGGTTAAGGAGTTGGTGTCAGATGATAAGTTAGAGAAGAAAACTGTCTTTTCCTACTGTTGCTAAGATAGAATTTGTTAGACCTAAATAACAAGAAAAACCAGTTAGGAAACCAGGTAAGTATGCTGAAATGTACAGGTCACAAAGTCCTAGGGGAAATCAAAGAAACTGGAATAATCAAAAGTCCTAATAGCTAGGAAGTGACTTTGTGATATACAATAAAGCTTGTTTTGTCTATGGAAGTTTTGACCATGTGTAGGCTGACTGCAATTACCATCAAAGAGAAAAGGTGTTATCTGGGAATAATAATACAAGGGTGAATTACAATTATTTTGATAAAAAGGCTCACCCTTGTGCTCACATTAACATGGCTCCAAGAGCAGTTTTAATAAAAACTGGCCTAAGACCACTTAATACTACTAGGCCTGTTAATACTGCTCATCCCAAAACTACAGTTTATAGTGCTAGACCAATGTCACGTTTTTCTAAATCAGCACAATCAACTATAAAGAGGCCCTATCAAATAAGAACAGCATTAACTAACAAAAATTTTAGCCAAAAAGTTAATACTGCTAAGGGAAAATTTTATACTACTAGGTCAAAAGCAGTTAATACTGCTAGGCCATATTCGGCAGTAGTTAATGTTGTTAGGGCAAATCAGGTTAAAGTTGTTAAGGCCTCAGCATGTTGGGTTTGGAGACCTACCAAACTTAATAGTGCATCAATTACTTTGAAGAGACATAATTATGTTGATGCACGAGGCAAATCCAAGTCAGTGATGGCTTGGGTCCCTAAAGGAAACTAATTTCCTTATTTTTATGTGCAGGTTCATCCACAAAAAGAAGATCAAGGCTATGTTGACATTGTATGCTCAAGGCACATGACAAAGAACATGTCCTATCTCTCAGACTTCAAGGAATTTGATGGAGGATATGTTACCTTTGGGGGAGGAGCCAAAGGAGGGAAAATTACTGGTAAATGAACTAAAACTAGTAAGCTTGATTTTGAGGATGTGTACTTTGTCAAGGAGTTACAGTTTAACCTTTTTAGTGCTTCACAGATATGTGACAAAAAGACAGTATTTTTTTACTTGACACTGGATGTTTGTTCTATCTCCTGACTTAAGTTATCTGATGAAAGTCAGGTTTTACTTAAAGTTCCTAGAAAGAACAATATGTACAGTGTTGATATGAAGAATATTGTCCTAAAGAGAGTTTAACTTGTCTTGTTGCAAAGGCCACACTTGATGAATCAATGCTATGGCATAGGGAGGCTAGGTCATGAGAATTTTATAAAATAATAACAAACTTGTTTAAGAGAATCTTAGAGAGGTTTACCTTTAAAACGTTTTGAAAATGACCAAATACTTGTTTTTTTGCTTGTCTTAAGGGAAATCATCACCAAGCCTCCTTAAGTCCAATATTCAAACTCAATACTCAGTCCTTTATCATGTTGCAGTATGGACTTGTTTGGTCCCTAACTTTCGTGAGCAGCTATGTAAGAAATATTGTCTAGTTGTCACTGATGATTATAGCAGATTTACTTAGGTTTTCTTTCTAGCAACTAAGGATGAGACTAGTGGCATTCTTAAGAGATTTATAACTGAGGTAGAAAATCTAGTTGATAAGAAAGTAAAGATAATCAGATGTGACAATGGAACATAGTTCAAAAATAGAGTCATGAGTGAGTTTTGTGAAAAGAAAGGCATTAAGAAGGAATTTAGTGTAGCTAGAACTCCTCAGCAAAATGGTATTGCTAAAAGAAGAAATAGGACACTAATTGAGGCTGCTAGAACCATGTTAGCTGACTCTAAGTTACCTACTACATTTTGGGCTGAAGCACTTAATACTGCTTGCTATGTGCAGAATAAGGTATTAGTAGTTAAGCATCATAACAAGACCCTTTATGAACTGTTTAGAGGTAGAACACCTACTCTAAGCTTCATGAGACCATTTGGGTGTCATGTTACCATTCTTAATACCTTAGATTATTTAGGCAAGTTTGATGGAAAGTCTGATGAAGGATTCTTTGTCGAATACTCAATAAATAGTAAGGCTTTTAGGGTATACAACATTAGAACTAGGAGAGTAGAAGAAAACTTGCATATTAGGTTCTTGAAGGATAAGCCTATTATTGCAGGTAATGGACCAAAGTGGCTGTTTGATATTGATGTTCTAACAAAATCAATGAATTATGTGCCAGTTGTTGCAGGTATAAACTCTAATGATCTTGTAGGTATAAAAGAAAGTATTGATGCATGTCATTCTAGCAAGGAGACAGGATCTATCCAAGACTACATTTTGATGCCACTATAGAAAGATGGTTCACTATTTGATTCTTCTTCAAAGAATGCTAGTAATGATGAACCACAACCTTCTAGTGATGCTGGAAAGAAGGATGATGAAGGTGTAAATAAAGAAAGTAGAATTGATGATCAAGAGAGATCTGAAAATAGTACTCAAGATGTTAATACTGTTGGGCCAAGTATTAATACTGCCAGTACAAATGTTAATATTGGTAGTCTAAATATTAATATTGTTAGTCCAACAGTTACTACTGCTCTACTTAAAGCAACACATGCTGATTTCTTTGGTGATGAAACATAAGTGGATATGAGCAACATTACTACTACATATCCAGTTCCTTCTACTCCAAATACAAGAATTCATAAAGATCATTCACTTGATTATGTGATTGGTGATGTACAATCTGGTGTACAGACAAGGAGAATGACAAAGACTACAAATGAACAAGGGTTTATTAGTGCCGTTTATGAAGGGAAAACTCACGAAGACCTTTATACTTGTTTGTTTGCTTGTTTCCTATCGCAGGAAGAGCCCAAAAAGGTAATTCAAGCATTAAAAGATCCAAGCTGGATAGAATCTATGCAAGAAGAGCTTCTACAGTTCAAGTTACAACAGGTTTGGACCTTGGTCGATTTACCATATGGCAAAAGAGACATTGGTACTAAATGGGTGTACAGGAACAAGAAAGATGAAAGAGGTATTGTGATTAGAAATAAGGCAAGGCTGGTTGCACATGGTTACACTCAAGAAGAGGAAATAGATTATGATGAGATTTTTGCTCCAGTTGCTAGGATTGAAGCAATTAGGTTGTTCTTAGCCTATGCCTCATTCAAAGACTTTGTAGTATACCAGATGGATGTGAAGAGTGCATTTCTGTATGGCAAGATTGAAGAGGAAGTTTATGTCTGTCAACCTCTAGGGTTTGAAGATCAGAGTTTATAAGGTAGAAAAGGTATTATATGGTCTACATCAAGCTCTTAGAGCTTGGTATGAGACTTTATCTACCTATTTATTGGATAATGGATTTCAAAGAGGTCAGATAGATAAGAGTTTGTTCATTAAAAGAGACAAAAGTGATATTCTACTAGTTTAAGTATATGTTGATGATATCATTTTTGGATCTACTAAAAAGGAGTTATGCATTGAGTTTGAGAAATTGATGCACAAGAAGTTCCAGATGAGTTCTATGGGTGAGCTTACATTCTTCTTTGGACTACAAGTGACACAAAAAGATGATGGGATTTTCATTAGTCAAGCCAAGTATGTGGATGAAATTTTGAATAAGTTTAGTTTTTAAACTACACCTATGGAGACTTCAAAGCCTTTGATGAAGGATAAAAATGTTGAAGATGTTGATGTTCACTTATATAGATCAATGATTGGCTCATTGATGTATTTAACATCTTCAAGGCCTGATATAATGTTTGCTGTATGTGCTTGTGCAAGATTCCAAGTCACACCTAAAGTTTCACATCTTTATGTTGTGAAAAGAATCTTTAGATACTTGAAAGGTCAACCTAAATTAGGCCTTTGGTATTCTAAGGACTTACCATTTGATTTGGAAGCTTATACTAACAGTGACTATGCTGGTGCAAGTTTAGACAGGAAATCCACAACAGGAGGTTGCCAATTTCTTAGAAGCAGATTGATTTCATGGCAATACAAGAAGCAAACTATAGTTACCAACTCTACTACTGAAGTAGAATATGTGGCTGCTGCTAGTTGCTGTATAAAAGTACTCTGGATTCAAAATCAAATGCTGGATTATGGATACAATTTCATGAATACCAAGATTTTCATTGATAATGAAAGCACCATTAGCATAGTTAAGAATCCAGTGTTTCACTCAAAGACTAAGCACATTGAGATTAGACATCATTTTATCAGAGATTCCATTGAGAAGAAGCTTATTCAGATGATCAAGATTCACACAGATCAGAATGTTGTAGATTTGCTCACAAAAGCATTTGATGTTGGCAGATTTCAATATCTTATTGCAAGTATAGGAATGCTTAACCTCTGAAGTATTGATTGAGGGGAGGTTAATTATGTTAATATGCAGCGGATTATGCACAAATGATGCTTGAAATGGAATGGAACAGCAGCTAATGATGAAATTCTAGTTAGTACTGTTGGCCTAACTTACTACTGGTAAGTATAATTAGTACTGCTGTTATAATTAATACTGTGAGCATTGAGAGAAAGCAAAAACAGATAGAGAGAAAAAGTGAGCTTAAAAGAATTGAGAGAAAACAAAAATAGAAAGAGAGAATTGTAAGCAAAAAGAAATAAGAAATGCAGTGAGAATCAAAAATAGAAAGAGAGACGTGTGAAACAAAAACAAACAAAGTGATTCAGTGAGAAAAAAATTAAGAGATAAAGTGAGAATCAAAGACAGAAAGAGAGATGTGTGAAACAAAAACAGATAGAGTGATTCAGTGAGAAAAAGAATTTAGAGATAAAGTGAGAATAAAAACAGAAGGAGAGCTTGTGAAAATCAAAATTGTTGATGGGAATGCTTTTTGGAACGAAAATGAGGTTAAAACTGGTAACTCAAAAGTTAGTACTATTGGGCATTACTTAGTACTGTTAGGCTAAACTTAGTACTACTAGGATACCATTAGTGCTGTTTGGGAATAACAGATTTTTGGCAATTAATTATAGCCGTTTGAGATAATTCTGCCAATTACTTCGCTTATAGGTTTCCTTATTCTGGATAATTCATAATCTTTCTTTAAATCACAAGATTTCTTTAAGATAAATTTAATCGGTCCAATCAAAACCTTAAGTGCTATCTATATAATCTCAATTGACTTTGCCAAACACACATACTCTCATAAACGAACATATCCCAGAACTCTAATCGAACTTTTCTCAATCAACAATGATGAATTGGAATTATGTGTCACACACAACATGATCGTCTACTTAAAGAAACCAGAGGGAAGTAAAGAATTTCACCAAATAGTGGATTTTCTCAATGATAGTCACATAAGGTATGCTCTTACAGAAAATCTCACTATCTATGTTTCTCTTATCAAACAGTTTTGGGAAACTGCTACTGCCAAAACACTTAATAATGGAGAAATTGAATTAATTGCTACAATAGATGGAAAAGTTAAGATTGTTACTAAGGCATCCGTTAAAAGGCATTTCCAATTAGCAGATTCTGATGGTATTAGTTCTTTGCCAACTACTGAAATCTTTGAACAACTTTCCTTAATGGGGTATATGTCAACTTCAGACAAATTGACCTTTCAAAAAGGACACTTTTCCCCTCAATAGAGATTTCTCATTCATACCATTCTACATTGTCTAAGTCCTAAGAAAATCTCTTGGGAACAATTCAGTAGCAATATAGCAACTGCTATTATTTGCTTGGCCACTAATAGGAAATTTAATTTTTCTAAACTGATTTTTGATGGTATGGTGAAAAACTTGGATAGTAAACACAAATTTTTAATGTATCCAAGATTTATTCAAGTGTTTTTGAACAAGCACAAGAGACTTCTTCAACCTCACACAAGACTTTATATTGCTCATACCCACACTCAAAAACTTTTTAGCAATATGAAGAGGGCTTCTAAGGGTTATACTGGGGATAACATTCCATTGTTTCCTGCAATGATTGTTCAGGGCCCAGTTGTTCAGGGTAAAGGATCAACACACCCAGTTGAGTCCTATCACACACCCACCGGTGCTCTATCAACCTCACAACCACTAATTTCACCAACTTCTAGGAGAACAAACAGATAGGAATCTGTGATTTCTCAGCCCATATCTCCTACTCAGTCCCCTGTAGCAGATGAGGCTGCTTCCATAGGTATGGATGTCAGATATGAAGGGGCTACCACTACTGTCACTAGCTTAGAAGCAGGACATGGCAGTGGTAACATTGATAAGACCCCTACCATTCCCCATCATTCACCTCTCCTAAGAGTTAACACACTTGGAAGTGATGAGGGCAATATGCCACTACAAGAATTGATGGTTTTCTGTACACTAGTATAAAAAGTGGTATTGATCACACCAAAAATATGTGACTATATACAAATAGTCACACACGCAAAAAGTTTTGTGTGTGACAAAAAGGTCGCGCGGCCGTAGGTCACCTATGGTCACGCATTCGAGTTAGTCACACATAAGGAAGCTTTAGTGTCTGTATCCATGTTTTTTGTGTGACTAAATAGGTACAATTTAGT
>BQNB010021342.1:45000-64358 GCA_026074375.1 Tanacetum coccineum | reverse complement strand
GTTATATAATTCTAGACATCGAATAGTCGATGGAAACTTAAAACTACCATACTCCATATCTTCTCTATAATAAGCGTCGGAGAAGTCTTCTAACCTATCAGCATGGTTAAAAGCATCTCCTAGGTCATCTATATACCTTGTATTAACATTTAAAGATACTAACGATTTGCTACAATTTTTAACCAGAAGTGCAACATCTTTAATATCAAGTCGATCACAAAAGTACCTAAAAGAGAATGTTTCAGTGCCCGCATTACGCAAAGCCAGTTCTTGTAACCATTTCACGCATCCCTCCTCCCCATCCAAATCTAAATCGTCTAAACACAACGTCCTCAACTCGTTACATCCCTTAGAAATATGCATAAGTCCATTCTCGGAAATCCCTTCACTCTCAACAATCTTTAAAACCTTTAAATCTTTACCTCAGGTTCTAGCCAAGAGCTCGAGATCCGAATCATGAATAGCCACATTACGAATGTGAAGTGATTTCAAGCACTTAAACGAGACGGATATTTCTCGAATCCATGGGGTGATGTTAACTACCGATTTTGTCGTAAACCAATTTCAGACGGATATCCTTTTAAGGTTAGGGACTCAAGGAACGGAAAGCGTTGAGATAAACGCAATGGCATGGGAGCGTAATGCAAGTGAACAGTTACGTCTTTACGTGTCATACAATCGATGTCGTTCCATCTACCGCAAACCAAAGAAACCGAGTTTCGATCACTAGGATCATGTATATAAGGTATAACACAGTTAGCCACTGTCTCCATTGGGTTTATTAATATACCTAAATTGCAAACAAAACATGCAGAAAACATGACATGTAAATAAACAATATAAACAATTAAACCTTGACAGCAAAAAAAGATATATCAACATTTGATATAAAGTACTAAAAGTTTGTGCATTAGAAATCACATAAAAAAATCTTATGATGAATCGATTAAACAGATGTGTGTTTTTCTTCGTCGTATGGAAGTGTTTAAAGCTTTAATTATCTTACTTTTTGCCCACGAGCTTTTAGGTTTTCGCTTATTAGCTTAGCCTTAGTATATGATCATATTCTTGGGCTTATTCTAGAATGTATGGGCTTAGATACATAAGCCCATAAATTTTAAAACCAAACCAGTTGAACAAAATAAATCAAAATCATATACTAAGTAAAAAAAGCTTAAATAAATGTGTTTTTTAAGGAAAAAAGTTTAGAAGAGGTTTCTTTAAGGTGTGTTTTACTTATGTACGTATTATATAGGCTTGTGGCCTTATAAAAACTTATAAGCCTAGAAGTTTGAATAAAAATGCCATCAATTTCTAGATTTCAAATATATACCATCTTTAGGTTAAATTAATGTTTATTGAACACTACTTTTTGTTCTTCTATAAAAACTTTTACTCCAAAGGAGGTTGCTTGTCAAGGCCTATGGTCTTGAATAACAATCTTACTCCTTTAAAAAGAGTAGATAGCTTTGTCTTAGAAATTTAAGAAGTACATTTATAGTTTTTACCTTACAACACTTCACTTCTCTTCTGGTATTCAAACTTTTTTGGTGAGCCACATGGCTCCACAGAGTCCGCACAAGTTCACGAGACTCCCAAAAGTCCAAATCCGAAAATCCTCATAAACTCGTATATATTCTGCAAATTAAGTCCGTTTACATGGTTTAGACAACCTATGATCGAACTACAGACTATCAACCACAACCCATGATCGAGTTTCATATTGTGACATTCGTTTGTACTTAGACGCTTACGGCAATTACTTTTCTAAGTCCTAAGGTAATCTGATGTACTATTTTTCAAAACTCTGTAACACTTCCAAAACCGAACATTGACAACTTTTCTGGACATGGTTCACAGAAGACGGCAAGTGACTAAAGCATTAGTTAGATTCCAACTAGTTAATTTATCAAGATGTACAAAACAAGAGATTCAATCAGCTTACATAATATGCAAAAACATAGAGCTAGTAATAATGTAGGAACATTCTTTTTTTGTTCTACAAAGCAAGGAACACAACTTCCTTAACACCCCGACTCTCACCAATCTTCTTCATTATCTTTAACATCGGTTTCTTATCAACAACAATCGCCATAACAGCTTCTTTTCTTATGTTCTTACCGACACTCATAAAACTCACATTCACTTTCTCTTCACCCAATTTAGTTCCAACACTCCCATATAATACCAAGGTGATCAACCTGTCTACAAAGTATGATGTTTCCTTCTAAATTCACATCGATTTCAAAAGCACCTACTTTTGTAATATTTGGGACCCCATTTTTCAGTGTCCCCTCGACTGTAAGATCCTTAGACTCAGATATTGCACCCACGAATCTGGATTCCACGTCAAAAATTTTGATTTGAATGATTTCGTGTGACGTATTGAGTGGCCCGTCCAAGAGGACCTGTTCTTCACTTATATGGATACCTCTAGCGACCATATCACGGAGTAATCGGGTGGCGAGATCATCAGGTTCTCTGGCATATGCGTATGTCACATTTACAGATTTCAGACCACGTCCTCCTGCTACTAATTGTCCGGCAAATCTATCTAGTTTTTTAGTAAGGGTAAGATATGGTTTTAGTTCTGTACGAACCTGTAGCAAAAGTCATAACATCAAAATGAATAACAATTATATTAACAACGATCCCTGACGGAGCTGATGCTAACAGAGTTTAAAGGACTAAATAAGAGAAATCGTCTTGTAGTTTGGTGAAAAGTTACGGAGAAGGTCCACACTCGACATTGTTAGCATAAATGGTACCTATAGTCGAAAACTAAATATTGTTTGCATATTGTTTGCTGTCACTTTTGGTACCACATAGATGTTACATCTTGCATATACCGCTCTTACAACTATTATTGTGTGTGCTTACAATTCTAGCAACAGGATTTAGTAATGTGGTTGCTGAGACTGCTTGGATCCGCAATTTGTTACGTGAGTTGCATGCTCCTTTATTTAGTGCTACTTTGGATTATTGCGATAATATTAGTGTTGTTTATATGTCTGCGAATCCGGTTCAGCATCAACGTACAAAACACATAGAGATTGATCTTCACTTGGTTCGTGATTTTGTTGCTTCGGGACAAGTTCGTGTTCTTCATGTGCCTTCGCGATTTCAGTATGCGGATATCTTTACTAATGGCCTTCCTACTGCTTTGTTTCTTGACTTTCGCTCCAACTTGAACGTCCGAAGACCTCCCGCTCAAACTGCGGGAAAGTATTATTCCGAGACATTTATCCCAATTTATAATAAACATGGGCCTAGCCCATTAGGAGGATAGCACCAACTATCTTATTGTATAAATACATTGGTTGCTTAATTATGAATGATATGGGAAATTACCAATTCTATTAATTAGCTTTGTTAAGATGATTAGATACCCGTAATTCATGAATATGAACTTTTGACTTAAAGTTAAACTTATGACTTGAAATGTTCCCGTTGACTTAATGAATATTAAAAAACTAAACCAAAACCATGAAAAATAAAAATACTACAATTATAAAAGCGTCTTAATTTAAACATGTGTAATATGTTGGGTTAATATAAAACATATGCATTAACAAATTGTGTAAAATCATTAGGGATTTAGTCATCCGACATGGAGCTACAAAGAAAAGTAACAAGAAGGTTTTGACTTTAAACAGGAAAGGAAGGATATCATCAAATGTAGGCTACTTGATGTTTTCAAATGCCTTTTTCTGCGTGATCTTTATCTACTTCTACTTCTAAACCACCTTATATTAAGTTTAGTATTGTAAATTCATATGCGGTAAAGTTTTCGTTCTTATGCCATAAGAAAGGCTTAGATTAAGTCAACTAAAGTATGATAAACACCTATAACTTTAGGATTGTCGAATCAACTTTAGGAATGTTTCCTAGAGACGACAACATGGTCACAATGTAGTAGTTGAATTACATCAGAATGTCGATCGCTGCTCCTGAATGGAAATCTTTTTCAACCATGGTGAGTTCAATTCCCGTTCAGGCTCGAGACCCACTAAGTGTGAGAAATTACTAAATACTCTTGATGAAAGCATAGCATATTTAATCTAAGCATGAAATGAGTAGTTAGATAAGTTCAAAATATATCCTGTAACCAATTGTTTAAATTTATAAATTGGATTTTGGTCATCCCAAAATCGAATAGAAAGGGATAAAGGCAGGGTGGTTGATGTGTAAACGTCATCTGCAACTTTGTAGTTGGCTTTTAAATGTCACATCCCGAAAATTTCAGCTCAATATTTTAAACTTTTCCGATCATTATTTTCGACTTTTATCCGTTATGTTTGAATTTGGCGGTTTACCGGGAAGTTAACACGTGTAAATCTGAAAAACGTCATCAGACGCGTTTCGACTTTGGATGTTTATTAATTTAGATATTATATGAGTTATTTTATCTTTTCTAAGTGTTTCGTAGTTTATGATCACTCCCGGTATTTATTTTGGCGCTTTAACGTTTAAATTGCGTTTTCGCGTTTTTGACCTAACGGAACCCGAAAACCCAAAATCTTTTCGTGTAAACTTTAGTTATCGTCCATCTCATGTTCTTAGGTCAAAATTTTCGTTCACCCTTCCCTTTTGTCATATATTGGACGCCTAAACCTCAAACCAAGTAAACCATGAGCTTTGAAATTAATTAAATGGCATTTTATTTTGAAAAACTCATGCATGTGTGCATGTAAGATGTGAAAATGACATATGAGCATGTCCCATTCATGCACAAATATCACCATTTGACTTATGCATGTGATATTTGATCACATGTACACCATTTGACCAAGATTGACTAACTTATATGCTTGAATAATGAACCATGATCCAAAAATTTGAACCCATGGTCCTTGTGGCTTAGTTTTGGCGAGCAAAGGTGTACACATACCTTTGATGTGTGTCGGTCACTTGGTGCTACAAAACAAGAACCCTTGACCTAATGTTTTCCTATAAATACCATCACATATCACACACTAGGGTTTCATATCATTTTTCAAGCCTCACCAAAAATTTTCATCTCTCTTAAAGCTCACGGCCAACAAACACCCTCTTAGGGTTTCCATTTTCTTTGATTTCTTGCATAATCCAAGCATACTAGGTTCATTTCTAAGAACATCTAAGGTGGTTTGAAGTATTGGTTCTTTCATTTAAAGGTTTTCTTCAAGATCTTAAGTTAGGGTTTCAAGATTTGTGTTGGGTTTTATAGATCTATTATTTTGGGGTATAGATCTTGTTATTTCTCTACTTGTTCTTCATTCTTGTAAGTGTCTTGAATCTTTTCTTGTGATTTACTTATGTTCTTCTTATATGTTCAAGATTCATACATCCATATGTTGTGTTTTAATTTTTGAAAGATTATAAAACAAGATTTTATAAATAATGGTGTTGCCTTATTTCACTTGTTAAATATTATGTTCTTGGTAAGATGAGAGTTGAATGAGAGTCGTAACAATAGAAATGAAGTAATTAGGTTAGTCTTAGGTGTGGTTTTGTTGTGGACTAGTTGTGAATGGAGATTAGGCTAGATTAGGCACTATTGTGAAGTTTGGTGTGATTTTTGAATGCTTTTGAAAAAATACATGTTGCTGATCCGAATTGGTTTTGAGGTTTTGGTCGACCTAAAAATATTTTCATTAGGCGTAAAGGTAGTTTTTGGAAAGCTTGTTTCGAATAGATAGCTTTTCTTATATCGCATATTAAATCGAAATTAAAACGGCCAAGTTATGACCAAATGAAACTTGAAACATTTTTCGACAAAACCGAATGAATAGTTGCTGATGTAAATAGGAAAATGGGTTTTCAGACACTTTCGGACATTTTTGGACTTTCTAAACACTAGCGAAACATATAGTAACACATATATATTGATTAGTATCATTTGAGAACGTCGTTAACATATTTTAGGAAAAGCGTTAGAGTTTCTAAAAATAGTAAGTTTAGTAAATATTAGCAAGATGGACTTGGAAGTTAGACGTTTAGATTTCTTTAGTGCACTTAAGGAAATATGGAATTATCAAATATAGGGGACGGTATTAACGTCCCGAAACTAAAAACTTTCCTAAAATAGAAACTTACTAAAAATAGTAATTTTTGGTGAGACGCTGAAACTTAACAAAAAACTATATGATTTTATTTCATCATAATTTGATAATCAAACTAAAGCAAATACACATGGATGTCTTTTGGTGATGAACATATTGTGCAATTCTTGGCATACTTTTTGTGTTCCTAAGACGCGTTATTATTCTAGGTCACGGCTAGATTTCTATATCATCTTTTCTTGCGTGATTTATCATTTGCTTATTTTGCTAAGGTGAGTTCATAACCCCATGTTTTACTACTTTTACTTTACTATTTTGGGGTGAGAAACATTGCTTGCTTTTAAACTATGGACACAGTTACTTTACGTTACCTTTTCCTGATTAGGGGTTGCCTAAGTAGCGAATAGACCACTAATGCCCGAACTATCATGAACCGTTAATTTCTTAACTGACCGTATTGGTTAAGTGAGCGCGAGTATTGTAAATAGATCTATTGAGAATAATTATCCCTATCTGGGTAAGTAGCGCTTACTAGATTCGGAGGTCACGAACAAACAGATATATACCATGTCGGAATGTCAATAGGTGATCTTGATCGGATACCTTTAGGGCGAGTAATTCTATTTGGCATATAATATGCTTAATTTAATTAAGCTTCGGTGTCATGAGCTTAGTGCAACAGTAAATTTCTTTTATGTGAAGTTGTATCTTCTATAACTGTCACGTGCGTACTGTGAACTTGTGGTCCACTTTTAATACTAAATTCAAACCTATGAATTCACCAACTTTATCTTGACGTTTTAGCATGTTTTTCTCAGGTGGTTAGCAGTGGATGTCTTTGCTTGCTATGTGGTATTGCTATGCATTGGGCCAATTTTCAAGATCTATTATTTACTGTGTTAACATCGTTGTCAAACTTTAAAACCTTTTAATTTGCTTCCGCATATTATCTTTGAACTTATGTAAAACTTAAATTATTATTAATTATTGCAATGATGTTGGATTTTCAAACGTACCCTTAAAGGTCGTTCTTTATATCATGTGTGATGTATATTATGACGTCACTCCCCCTGACACGTATTCCGTCCAGGCCTCGTCCGAAAATGTGACAGATTGGTATCGAGAGCCAAGGTTATAGAGAACCAGGTAGTATATCTAGGTCTGGTCTATAACTGGTATGTGATCCTATGTGCTTTACCTGCTTACATATATATCATATAATAATAACGTTTAATATATATAAGTACTGATTATATATCATATTACCATAATTACTTTATTCATCATTTTGCCATATCATATTTTGCATCATACTTATATCTCAGCATTGCTTGCACGTTGCATGGTTTCATATAAAGAGGATTTATATAAACTTGTGCTTGTGCAGGTCATGGCTGCTCCTATTATTTCTATTTTGTCTGATTCGTCTGAGGAGAGTGTGAGTTCTCATGCCCCACAAGTGATTCTATTTGGTGTCATTCCTGCTATTATCACTGTTATCCCTGAGGTTCCTGTTATTCCGGCTGATCCTATAGTTGCACCGGAGGTGGGGGCAGTTTCAGTCGTCTTATCCACCGAAGTACTTGACTTAGTGGATTATTCATCTTCTTCTAATTCTGATCCATCGGAGGAATCTTTACCTCCCGTACCAGATTTGCCATTGGTTTCACCCTTTTTATATTCGGATGACTCGGAGGCGGACGACGAGTTTGAGCCTGCCGAGCAGAGACCCGAGAGGCATGAGTCTCTTGCCGCTCATGATGCTATGGTTTCGAGATGGAGGGACCAGGTCACATCTAGGTCGTCCTCACCATCGGGATCGTTATCTCATGATACTCTTGCACCATCATCTGAGTTTCCCCTTGCTCCTGTTGTTGTCCCACATGGGATTCATCGATGTTCAGTGACTCTTATCCGACCTGATGAGGCTATCCCTTTCGGTCGACCTTACCGCACCCATCCTAACGGGCCGCGTAAGTTGTTGACTGTGAGGAAGAGAGTTGTACCCATTACTGCTCGTATATTTGCATGGAGACGTGTATCTCATCATTCATCAGATCATCATTCTTCGCCAGACTCATCTTCTTCTGGTTCATCTTCAGATTCATTATCAGACCCATCATCAGTTCGTTCTTCAGGATGTGATTCATTAGGTCAGGCTCAGTCAGGACCACCGACTAGAGTTGTATCACCTAGGTTGGTTTACCCACCAGTTTTGACTCCACGACATAGTGAGGCATTTAGACGTTGGAGGTCTGCACCATTGTCTACTCCTTACCCACCGACTACATCAGAGTCATCCTTAGGTTCATCTTATAAGAGGTCATTGGATTTATCTTCACCTTCTTCTGGACTATCTCGCAAGAGATACAGGTCCCCTATTGCCTCTGTATCATCATCTACCCCTATTTCAAGGTCGATAGCCCCTACTCCTGTTGATCTTTTACCACCTCGCAAGAGGTTTAGAGATTCATACTCACCAGAGGATAGCAGAGATGAGCATATGGAGGATGATACTGTTGATACAAAGGATGTTGCAGATGTAGGTATTAGTAATGGAGTTATAGCTCATACTGAGGATGGTTTAGGTATAGGAGTTGAGATTGCTGCTAGTGACATTAGGGAGGACAAAGAGGAGTATGAGGCAGAGGCTAGTGCAGCAGACACGAGAGAGATCGTTGTAGATCCATTAGCTATTGATGATAGTTCTGAGTCTTCTAGAGGAAGTATTCCTGATCTTGAGGATACCATTTATGATATAGTTCACTACATGTCAGAGGTTCCTATTGATAGGATTAGAGAGGTCGGGACTACTCAGAGACAGTTGGAGGCTAGTCAGTTGATAGCTAGTGAAGAGCGTGCTATTTTGTCTGATAGGATTGTGAGTTTAAGACTGGAGTACCTAAAGGTTCGAGCCATGTTGAGTATTAAGAGGGATCAGATTGATAGTCTTCGTTGGCATATGACACTTTCGCAGGAGGAGTTTCGTCAGGTTCATAGGGACCGTGATGATACTCGGAGGAGACTTAGGAGGTTGGAGTCATTTGTTGAGAGACGTTTAGGTTTTCGCCCTTAGACTAGTAGTACCATGATCATGTAGGACATTAGACTGATGGTTATGTCTGGATTTTTGCAGTAGAAATAATCATAAATCATGTACTCATTTTGGATTGATTGTAACCGAATCATGCTTTTATATATGATATGAAAATCTTATTTTGATTATCTCGCATGTTCATCTTTATTATTATTTACTTGTTCTGGCAAAACGTGTTTATATTATATTTTTATCTTGTAAATCTTAATTTCCATTTATAATGGCTATATCTCGTATCGAATCTCATCAAGTGTTATGTCTTGTGATGTAGAACATGACTATCACTCGCTCCGGTATGACCCCTGAAGCAATCGAAGAACTCGTTAACCGACGTGTAGAAGAAGAATTGGCTGCTTATGAGGAAGCCCGTGCTGCTAATGCTCTCGAGGCTGAAAATCAAAGCCAAAATGGCAGTGACGGCGATAATGGAAATGGTGGAAATGGAAATGATAGAAATGGAAATGGCGGAAATGGAAATGGTGGAAATGGAAATCCAAATGAGAATGGTAGAGGTGATAGGCCTGTTACTCGAGAATGCACCTACCAGGACTTCAGAAAGTGTCAACCACTCAACTCTAAGGGAACGGAAGGAGTTGTCAGGTTAACAAGGTAGTTTGAGAAGATGGAAACAGTGTTCCATATCAGCAATTGTCCATAGAAATACCAAGTTAAGTATGCTACTTGCACCTTGTTGAACAGTGCTCTAACTTGGTGGAACTCACATAAGAGAACCGTTGGAACTGACGTTGCATTCGCCATGTCATGGAGAGAATTCATGAAGTTAATGGTTGTAGTGTACTATCCAAGGAATGAAATTCAAAAGATGGAATCTGAACTTTAGAATTTGACTGTGAGGAACAATGATTTGGCTGCTTATACTCAGAGACTTTAAGAATTGACTATGTTGAGCACCAAGATGGTTCCTGAGGAAGGGGACCAAGTCGAGAGGTATATTGGAGGTCTCCCAGATAATATCCAGGGTAATGTGATTGCTGCATAACCCACTAGACTCCAAGATGCTGTTCGGATTGCCAACAACTTAATGGACCAAAAGTTGAAGGGACATGCTGTGAAAAATGCTAAAAACAAAAGAAGGTTGGAAGTCAATCAGAGAGACAACCGTGGACAACAGCCACCATTCAAAAGGCCAAATGTTAGAGGTCAGAATGTGGCGAGAGCCTATACAGGTGGCAACAATGAGAGAAAACCGTATAATGGATTGTTGCCTCTCTGCAATAAGTGTAAGCTTCACCATGAAGGGCCATGCACAGTGAGATGTGGGAAGTGCAACAAGGTTGGGCATTTGACCCAAGATTGTAAGGTCACAAATTCCACTACTTCTACCCAAAGAGGTCAAGTAGTGAATCAGAGGGGTGTAACTTGTTTCGAATGTGGAAGGCAAGGACACTACAGGAATGATTGCCCAAAGCTGAAAGAGCAAAACCGTGGAAACAAAACTGGAAACAAGAATGGAGTTGGTGAAGCAAGAGGAAAACCATATGTGCTAGGTGGAGGAGATGCTAACCCTGATTCAAATGTCGTCAAGGGTACGTTTCTTCTCAACAACCATTATGCTTTTGTATTATTTGATTCGGGTGCCGATCGAAGTTTCGTGTTGACTACTTTAGTACTTTGCTTGATATAACCCCCGATACTTTAGACGTTAGCTATGTTGTCGAATTAGCTGACAGAAGAATCTCTGAAACTAATATCGTGCTTAGAGGTTGTACGTTAGGATTTTTAGGTCACCCATTCAATATTGACCTAATGCCAGTAGAACTTGGTAGTTTTGACGTCATCGTCGGCATGGATTGGTTAGCGAACCATCATGCGATGATCGTTTGCGACGAGAAGAACGTGTGGATTCCCTATGGAGATGAAGTTTTAATAGTCCAAGGTGATGGAGGCGGCAAAGGACAAAAGTCGATGTTGAGCATTATATCGTGCACTAAAACTCAGAAATATATTGAGAAGGGTTGCCTAATTTTTCTGGCACAAGTTACGAAGAAGGAAATCGAGGACAAGTCGGATGAGAAGAGACTTGAGGACGTGCCGACTATGCGGGACTTTTCGGAGGTCTTTCCAAAAGATTTTCCTGGATTATCGCCAACGACACAAGTTGAATTTCAAATTGACTTGGTCCCTGGTGCCGCACCTGTGGCGCGAGCTCCGTATAGATTAGCACCGCCGAAACTGCAAGAACTATCTACTCAGCTATAAGAACTTTCTGATAAGGGATTTATAAGACCGAGTTCCTCACCCTAGGGAGCCCCGGTCTTGTTTGTCAAAAATAAAGATAGATCTTTTCGGATGTGTATTGACTACCGTGAGCTAAACAAGCTGACTATGAAGAATCGATATCCACTTCCAAGAATCGATGACTTATTTGATCATTTGCAAGGATCAAGTGTCTACTCGAAGATCGACTTGAGGTCTGGTTATCATCAACTCAGAGTTCGTGACAAGGACATTCCAAAGACGGCGTTTAAGACTCGCTATGGTCGCTATGATTTCCAAGTAATGCCTTTTGGATTGACAAACACACCGGCAGTATTCATGGATTTGATGAATCGAGTGTGCAAGCCATGCTTAGAAAAATTCTTGATCATTTTTATTGATGACATCTTGATCTACTTTAGGAGAAACAAAGAGCATGCAAAACACCTTAAGTTGATTTTAGAATTGCTTAAGACTAAAGAATTGTACGCTAAGTTTTTGAAGTGCGATTTCTGGCTGTCAAGGGTACAATTTCTTGGACATGTGATTGATAGTTAAGGCATTCACATGGACCCAACTAAGATTGAGTCCATCAAGGATTGGACATCGCCCAAGACTCTGATAAAAAAATCATCAATTTCTAGGTCTTGTTGGCTATTACCGACGATTTATCGAAGGTTTCTCAAAGATTGCCAAACCTATGACAAAGTTGACTCAAAAGAAAGTGAAGTTTGACTGGACCAAAAAGGCAGAAGCTGCATTTCAACTATTGAAGCAGAAGTTGTGTAGTGCATCGATCTTATCTTTGCTCGAAGGTAGTAAAAACTTCATGGTTTACTGTGATGCTTCTTGTAAAGGGTTAGGCGCGGTTCTGATGCAAAAGGAGAAAGTCATAGCCTACGCATCACGCCAACTCAAGATTCACGAGAAGAATTACACTACACATGACTTAGAACTTGGAGAGGTGGTGTTTGCTCTCAAAATGTGGAGACATTATTTATACGGTACAAAGTGCGTTGTGTTCACTGATCATAAGAGCTTGCAACATATTCTAGATCAGAAGGAGTTAAACATGAGACAATGTAGATGGTTAGAGCTGTTGAGTGATTATGACTGCGAGATTCGTTATCATCCAGGAAAAGCGAACGTGGTGGCAGATGCCTTGAGCCGAAAGGAACGGATCAAGCCAATAGGAGTTCGAGCTTTGGTTATGATGATTGGCCTTAACCTCCCTGTGCAAATTTTAGACGCTCAGGTTGAGGCAAGAAAGGAGGAGAATTATGGAACAGAAGATCTGTGTGGTATGATTAAGAAGCTAGAGCAATGTAATGATGGAACGTTATGCTTAAATGGGAGAAGTTAGATACCTTGTTTTGGTAACTTAAGAGAATTGATTATGCATGAGTCGCATAAATCAAAATATTCAATTCATCCTGGATCGAACAAGATGTACTAAGATTTAAAGAAGCTGTATTGGTGGCCGAATATGAAAGCAGAGATTGCCACCTACGTCAATAAGTGTTTGACATGTGCCAAAGTCAAGGCTGAATGCCAAAAACCATCTGGTTTGTTGGTTCAACCTGTGATCCCAGTGTGGAAGTGGGAAAACATTACTATGGATTTCGTTACTAAGTTACCAAAGACATCAACTGGTCAAGATACAATTTGGGTAATTGTTGACCGACTCACGAAATCCGCTCATTTCTTACCAATGAAGGAAACTGACTCAATGGAGAAGTTGACGAGACAATACTTGAAGGAAGTAGTCTCGAGGCATGGAGTGCCGGTTTTGATTATTTCTGATCGAGACAGTAAATTTACATCTCATTTCTAGAAATCGTTGAACAAAGCCCTAGGTACTCAATTGGATATGAGTACGGCTTACCATCCACAGACTGATGGTCAAAGTGAAAGAACCATCCAAACTTTGGAGGACATGCTACGTGCTTGTGTGATTGATTTTGGGAAAGGTTGGGATAGACACCTACCTTTGGTGGAGTTTTCTTACAACAACAGTTATCACACTAGTATCAAAGCTGCACCGTTTGAAGCTCTCTACGGCCGAAAATGTCGATCGCCTATTTGTTGGGCTGAGGTTGGAGACGCTCAGCTCACTGGTCCGGAAATTGTTCATGAAACAACTGAGAAGATCATTCAGATCAAGAAGCGTATTCAAGCTGCACGAGATAGACAGAAGAGCTACGCCGATAGGAGACGTAAGCCATTGGAATTTGAGGTTGGAGATAAGGTCATGTTGAAAGTGTCGCCATGGAAAGGGGTGATACGTTTCGGCAAACGGGGGAAGCTGAACCCTCGCTATATTGGACCTTTCAAGATTCTTGCTAAAGTGGGAACGCTTGCTTATCGACTTGAACTCCCAGAGCAATTAAGCCGAGTTCATAGCACTTTTCATGTTTCCAATTTGAAGAAGTGTTTCGTAGACGAACCACTAGCTATTCCGTTGGATGAGATCCAGATTGATGACAAGCTTAATTTCATTGAAGAACCAGTTGAAATTATGGATCGAGAAGTTAAACGGCTAAAGCAAAGCCGCATTCCAATCGTGAAGGTCCGTTGGAATTCGAGACGAGGGCCCGAGTTTACTTGGGAGCGTGAAGATCAAATGAAGAAAAAGTACCCTCATCTTTTCGTTAACCCTTCGTCCATGTCTTAAGCTTTGAGGATAAATCTTCTCTAACGAGGGAAGAATGTCACATCCCAAAAATTTCAAGTCAATATTTTAAACTTTTCCTATCATTATTTTTGACTTTTATCCGTTACGTTTGAATTTGGTGGTTTACCGGGAAGTTAACCCGTGTAAATCTAAAAAACGTCATCAGACGCGTTTCGGCTTTGGATTTTTATTAGTTTAGATATTATATGAGTTATTTTATCTTTTCTAAGTGTTTTGTAGTTTACGATCATTCCCGGTATTTATTTTGGCGCTTTAACATTTAAATTGCGTTTTTTGCGTTTTTGACCTAACGGATGCCCGGAAACCCAAAATCTTTTCGTGTAAACTTTAGTTATCATCCATCTCATGTTCTTAGGTCAAAAATTTCTTTCACCCTTCCCTCTTGTCACATATTGGACGCCTAAACCCCAAACCAAATAAACCATAAGCTTTGAAATTAATTAAATAACATCTTATTTTGAAAAACTCATGCATGTGTGCATGTAAGAGGTGAAAATGACATATGAGCATGTCCCATTCATGCACAAATATCACCATTTGACTTATACATGTGATGTTTGATCACATGTACTCCATTTGACCAAGATTGACTAACTTATATGCTTGAATAATGAACCATGATCCAAATATTTGAACCCATTATCCTTGTGGCTTAGTTTCGGCCGAGCAAAGGTGTACACACACCTTTGGCGTGTGTTGGTCACTTGGTGCTACAAAACAAGAACCCTTGACCTAATGTTTTCATATAAATACCATCATATATCACACACTAGGGTTTCATATCATTTTCCAAGCCTCACCAAAAAAATTCATCTCTCTTTTTCTCTCTTGAAGCTCACGGCCAACAAACACCCTCTTAGGGTTTTCATTTTCTTTGATTTCTTGCATAATCCAAGCATACTAGGTTCATTTCTAAGAACATCTAAGGTGGTTTGAAGTATTGATTCTTTGATAAAGGTTTTCTTCAAGATCTTAAGTTAGGGTTTCAAGATTTATTGTTGGGTTTTATAGATCTATTATTTTGGGGTATAGATCTTGTGATTTCTCTACTTGTTCTTCAATATTGTAAGTGTCTTGAATCTTTTATTGTGATTTACTTATGTTCTTCTTATATGTTCAAGATCCATACATCCATATGTTGTGTTTTGATTTTTGAAAGATTATAAAAAAAGATTTTATAAATAATGGTGTTGCTTTATTTAACTTGTTAAATATTATGTTCTTGGTGAGATGACAATTGAATAAGAGTTGCAACAATAGAAATGAAAGGATTATGTTAGTCTTAGGTGTGGTTTTGTTGTGGACTAGTTGTGAATGGAGATTATGCTAGATTAGACACTATTGTGAAGTTTGTTGGGATTTTTGAAAGCTTTTGTAAAAATACATGTTGCTGATCCGAATTGGTTTTGAGGTTTTGGTCAACCTAAAAATGTTTTCATTATGCGTAAAGGTAGTTTTTAAAAAGCTTGTTTCGAATAGATAGTTTTTCATATATCGCACACTAAAATCGGACTTAAAACGGCCAAGTTATGGCCAAATGAAACTTGAAACATTTTTTGACAAAATCGAATGAATAGTTGCTGATGTGAATAGTAAAATGGGTTTTCGGACACTTTCGGACATTTTTGGACTTTCTAAACACTAGTGAAACATATAGTAACACATATATATTGATTAGTATCATTTGAGGACCTCATTAACATATTTTAGGAAAAGCGTTAGAGTTTCTAAAAATAGTAAGTTTGGTAAATATTAGCAAGATGGACTTGGAAGTTAGGCGTTTAGATTTCTTTAGTGCACTTAAGAAAATATGGAATTATCAAATATAGGGGACGCTATTAACGTCGCGAAACTAAAAACTTTCCTAAAATAGAAACTTACTAAATATAAATAGTTTTGGTTAGAACCGCCGAAACTTAACGAAAAACTATATGATTTTTTAATCATCATGAGATTTGATAAACAAACTAAATCAAAAACACATGGATTCTCTAATGTGATGAACATATTGTAGCAATTCTTGGCATACTTTACGTGTTTCCTAAGATGCGTTATGATTCTAGGTTCGCTGCAAAATTTCTATAAACATCTTTTCTTGTCATGATTTATAATTGCTCATCTTGCATAGGTAGATTCATAAACCCCATGTTTTAACCAACTTTGACTTTACTATTATGGGTGAGAAACATTGCTTGCATTTAAAACTATGGACACAGTACTTTAACGTTGCCTTGTTCTTGATTACGTTGTTGCTAATGTAACGAATAGACCACAAATTCCCAAAACTATCATGAACCGTTAATTTCTTGACCGACCGTGGCTGGTTAAGTGAGCGCGAGTGTTGTAAATAGATCTATTGGGAGTAATTATCCCTATCCGGGTAAGTAGCGCTTACTAGATTCAGAGGTCACGAACAAACGGATATATACCATGTCGGAATGTCAATAGGTGATCTTGGTCGGATACCTTTAGGGCGAGTAATTCTATTTAGCATATAATATGCTTCATTTAATTAAGCTTCGGTGTCATGAGCTTAGTGCAACAGTAAATTTCTTTTATGTGAAGTTGTATCTTTTATAACTGTCACGTGCGTACTGTGAACTTGTGGTCCAATTTTAATACTAAATTCAAACCTATGAATTCACCAACTTTATGTTGACGTTTTAGCATGTTTTTCTCAAGTGGTTAGCAGTGGATGTCTTTGCTTGCTATGTGGTGTTGCTATGCATTGGGACAATTTTCAAGATCTATTATTTATTGTGTTAACATCGTTGTTAAACTTTAAAACCTTTTTATTCGCTTTCGCATATTATCTTTGAACTTATGTAAAACTTAAATTATTATTAATTAATGAAACGATGTTGGATTTTCAAACGTACCCTTAGAGGTCGTTCTTTGTAACTTGTGTGATGTATATTATGACGTCACGCCCCCGGACACGTATTTCGTCCAGGCCCCGTCTGAGGATGTGACAATAAATATTGTAAGTTTATAAGCCAACTTCCTTCATTGCGGGTTTCTTTTGTAAATCTCGTATAAAAAATAAATTTAACTAGTTAATCTTTGATTCAGAATCTCTTGTTCAAATTCTGATAAAATATCTTATATACCAATAGAAGCAAGCTCTTGATTGCAACTTCTTTTCTTATGGTCTTACCGACACTCATATAACTCACATTCACTTTCTCTTCACCCAATATTACCCGGCTGATCAACCTAGCTACCAGAAAGCAAGAAACACAAACTTCTTAAAACCTCGACTCTCACCAATCTTCTTCAAGGTCTTTAACTTCGTTTCTTATCAGCATCAATCGCCATAACATACTTTTAACAATTGCTTGACACGATAATCTTTTAACGCTCCCAATAATACGACCTTGAAGCTCATGTCTACAAAGTATAATACTGGGTGTCGAGAATTGGTGCTCTCGTGGTTGCATATATTACCTTTACGGATTCCATATCACTTTACTTCCTCCTTCAATCAACAAATTATACCGCTATCTGTTGAGCTTTTCAAAAAGTGTAGCATAAGGTCCCTGCAACAAAGGTCATGGCGTCAAAATGAATAATGTGTCCCTATAATGTTTGGGAAAAAATTGTGACAAAATTATATTCGGTAGACAAAGTACAAAGAAATAAAACATTTTCAATGACTCGTGACTTCAAACAAATTGGAAGATCTACTTAAGAATCTTAGAATAAAACATTTTGAAATCTAACTTTTACTTCATTATATGGCTTTTTACCATCACGAAAATCATATATTGTGGATAATGTTGGGATTAGATAAACTGTTAACCATTAACACTACGAGTACGTAGCTGATATGGATCAAGTAAGGTGTATATGATTAACACACAATAAATAAACAAAAGGTTAATATAGAAAACTAACCCTTAAAGTCAACAGCAAATGTAATGAAACAAAGTGACTAAGATGTAACCTCTACTAGTGCTCACACAAACACGCCAATCGAATACGCCCAGATGCTAGTCCAACTTCACGTGTATCCCAAACAACACTTGTAACACAACCCAACTGAAAACAAGTACCAAAAACCACTCTTGAATCTTGTACTGAAAATCAGGAAGCTAGAACTAAGGTTGTACCGAATTCGGTGCTACAGTACCATCAAAAATCACCAATAATACACCCTAGTTGTTTCTAATCGTTGTCACGCCTTGAGAACGAGTAAACCAATAACCTAGACCTGCTGTAGGAGTCCTGGGATCAAACCACACTTCTTGAACCTCTTTTGAGGTTATCGAAAATCACAACAGCAAGAAAAGGAGAACCGAAAATGGAGAAACCCTAGTTAGGGTTTATAGAAATCGGCTGTTTTGAGTGAGGAGAGGAGAGAATTGTTAGCAACTGATTTTGGGTGTTTTGAGGCTTCCGTAGGACGTCTCAAATAGCTAGGGGGTAAGGGTTTATATACCCTTCAAACCCTAGTTAAGATAAGGCTCAAAACACTCTTCAAATCATATCACAACTCTTCTACCTATCCTTATCTCCAAGAAATGAACCTAGATATTTTCCAAGAACCTTCTAAGGCCGGCCACATATAGCAACATTTATGGAATTCATGTCTTGGTCATTTTATGTCCAAATGGTTTACATTAGAAACTTTCGTGAAGCTTTAAACACATTCTAAGTGTTTAACGCATGTGCCCCCAATAGGCTCACACATTTCTAGTTATATTGAGCTAGTCCAACTCACACAATCCAACAGCTCCCACTTGGGAGTTGGAGTAGCAGACAACCCATATACTAACGACAGAAATATCTAGCAACACTCACATTCGTTTTTAAAACTAGAAATGTCTCAGATCAAGTTTCATTAACATTCTCAGTAGCATGGTTATGTATCTCTTGCTATCATCATCCTTTTGTTCAAATACCGTTAAACCGTGGATATGGATCCTAACTCATTCCATATAGTTTAACCATTTAGATTCTCGTTATAGAACTTAATACAGATATACCAAATGTAATCAAGAATCATCTTGCATTACCCTTTGGGTTCGGCCGAAAAATTATCTGATTAATTCTGGAGGGGCGCCAATGGTATAATTCTGCACATATCAAGTGGAGGAACAAATTATTTGTTGAATACAGGTGTTGTGAATGCTGCTTCACATCACTTCTAATAATAGTCTTTATAACTACCATTTTCAGGACAACGTTTGACTTAGAATTAAAAAGTGATATCCACACATACCAGAACTTGTTTGTATTCTTAAGTTTAAGAATGACTTAACTAACCATATTTGAAATTTTACTTATGACAACGGATCCATAA